>JARHVA010011430.1:0-58849 GCA_037957365.1 Torreya grandis | reverse complement strand
CTTAAACTAGTAAGTACCTCCTATTAATGTTGAATGTGTTTCTCCAACCTTGGGTAATGTTGTTCCCAAAATCAGCTACGCTCATTTTTGGAACAACCCCCTTGTGAAACTTGTCCATTTCACCCTTTATCTCTCTAAGCCCATTTTCGAGACAGGTTTTTCTCATTCTCGTACTTGCTCAACTGACATGATTTAAAGTTTGCAATGTCTTTTCGTTACATTTTCCCCAAAACGTGAAAGTTGTTATGGTCTCGATGCGACCAGGGGACCAAATTTTGGCTTTTTCAGAGTTAGTGTTTTTCTTCTATTTCCATGCACGAACGGCAATTTTTTCCATCTGCATTTTCCCTTCCTACATGCAGGAGTGGCAGATTCTGCCACCCCTACATTTGGACATGTAAGAGTGGTAGATTCTGTGGCCCCTACATCTAGACATGCAAGAGTAGTATATTCTATTGCCCCTACATCTGGAACATGAAGGAGTGGCATATTCTATCGCCCCTACATCTGAAACATGCAGGAGTGGCAGATTTTGTCACCCCTGCATTTGAGACATGCAGGAGTGGCAATTTTTGCCACCCTTGCTTCTATTTCTCTGATTTCTTCAACTCTGAGGAAATCTTCATTTCTTTCATTCACTGCACCCATTCCCCTTTTCTTCTGCTTCCCGACCCACTCACATCTCTTCCCTTTCAAGCATTTTTTCCTGATTGTGACCATCGAATGTGTAGTTTTCCTAGATTGCTACTTTCTTCCCCCTTGATTGCACAATCATGATTCAAACTATAGTTTTTCTAAAGGATACCTCTTCATCGACGTCCTTTCAACAAAAAATTATCCAGATCACTGAAGTTTCTCTAAAGAAGTTAAAGACCATGAAGAAGACTGGAAATAAAGATCAAAGCTTTTCTTCCATGCTTTATTCAAAATGCACTTTGTAATTGACTTGGGACATTTTCAAATTCAATTTTGTAATGTGTAATTACATGTAAAAAATCTAGAAAAATATCTCAAAGTCATCTCATCTTTGACTAGGATATTTTTGTATTTTAATATTTTCTAAATTTTGAAGGTTTCTCCCTATATATAGTGGAGACCTCTTTTGTAAATGGATCTCTGATAATTGAGAGCAAAAACTCTACTGAAATTGAGACACTTCTTGAGACTTTGTGCTCAACTTGTAAATCATATTTTATTGAATGAATGAGAAGCAGGTTTATTTCAGACTTTGTGTTGAAGTTATCTGTGTTATTTAGGAAATAGTTCTTATGTCCTCTTTCCTAATAATCTCTTATTTGTTTGATTTAATAAGCAAAGTGTGTGTGTTGATATTATCTGAGGACATTTTTAAAAGATAGAAGAGAGACTTTGAGCTACTTTTATCCTTTGTAGTTTCAGGTGAAGACTTTGTGCTTCATTTCACTCTAAGGTTATGCGTATTCTGAATCGGTGAAGGAGACAATGGAAGACTTTGTGCTTACGTAGGTTTCTTTGTTAACTTTGTTACATACTTCAAGTGATTTTCTGCTCTACGTTGGATACCATTCCTAAAAGAAGAGAAATGTTGTTGGCCAACGACTAGGATTTCTTTCTCTTGTTCCTTGGACATCATCTCTGAAAAAAGAGAGGTGGATGTTGTTATACCACCCCAAGTATTATTTTTTGCTTAATTATATACATATAGCGTATAAATATTCATAGGGAACCTCCCCTTGATGAGAGGAGAGATTTACCTCATCCAGATCTAGTAAACCCACACTTTTCGTGGCGTAAATCTCCCTATGTTGTGGTTGATACACTTATTTTGTCTTTAGTTAGTTGACAACAAAATATTCACCCAACAGCTTTTTGGTGACTCCGCTAGGAAACAAACGTGCAGTCTAAAACCTCAAGTTTTAGATTGAAGCAATCGCTACCCTTATCCATTACATAGTCTGGCGACTCTGTTCCCTGTCTTACCCATTATCATTATAGCCTTACCATCTCCCTCCATCTTCATTATATTATCTGGTCTACAAAACCAAAGCTGCTGAGAAAAATGTGCATTTTGAAGCCTCAAGCTTCAACTTGAAGCAGTTTCGGTCCCTTTTTCATTTGAAATCTAGCAACTCCATGTTATACAAGAAGCTAGAGATCTAGGGGTGTTTTTGACCCTGTGTTTGAGTTGGCACGACAGAGCAATTTTAATCTGTTTCCTCCACCACCTTTCCTCCAATGATCTAGGAGTCTTCCTCCTGACCTTATCGAGTCACCACCATAAGGCACAGCTTCTTTTCCCACTATTAATAGTGCCCTACCTATAAATACTCCACCTAGATTTGTTATCCCCACTTTCTATAATCCAATCATGGCATCTCGGGGCCCCTGGGGTAACTCATTTAGACCACTCAACCTTACTCTGTCTCTACATGAGCTTCCACACAGCTCAAGGAATAACTTTCCCAAATTCCTTGGTGATGGGAAAGTTCACCTTGATGAACACATTGTGGCCTTCAGCATAGCCTATGGCGTGATTGGAGTAGAGTATGAAGATATAGCAGTCAGGCTATTTATAGAAACTCTGCAAGGTGTTGCTACAGACTGGTTCTACTACCTGCAGGCTGGGTCAGTGACTGATTGGGGCACGCTAAAAGCCAAATTCAAAGCAAGATTTAAACCTACTGAAGATGCACATGCCTTGTTAGCATAGCTGACACAGATGAAAAAAGAATCCCAAGAACCCATGAGGGATTTCATAGCCAAATTCAACAAGTTAAGGAACTGGATTCCAACCGTCACTCAGCCCACGCCAGAGAATCTTAAGTGTTTTTTTATCAACTCGAAGCTTCCCGAAGTAAGTTTCCTATTGAGGTAAGCTTTCCCTATGGATCTCGCATTGGCTCAAATTTTGGCTATTGAGACTAAAAATGATCTTATCCTGGCAGGTAAGATCAGAAAAGACCCTAGTAAAAATAGATTCTCTTCATCTTCTAAAAGATCTTCTATAGGCACTACAGATCCTATGGTGCAAAAATTGACAAATGAAGTGATAGCTTTAAAGAGACAAATGGCCCAAGTTATGTCTACTTCTCCTAATCAGGATATGCCAAGGAGGATATTTCAAAATCAAGCGTACCAAGGCAATGCTGCTAGGAATCAAGGGCAGCCAAATTGTCTTCCTCCCCCATAGAGGAACCTCACCCTTAAAGCACCTCCAACCAACTCAACAGTTGGATATCTGGAAATGGAACACGCTTCCCCTTTCCAACCTGAGTTAGACCAACAAGATGATGATAATCTCTTCAAAGAGCAGGAAGAAGAATTAGCTGCCAACTCTATCATTGATTCCCTAAATTATCAAGATGAACACAGAAGTGAGGGGAATGCAGCTAAGGGATCATATGTCATATTCACCCAGTCCCAGAAATAGTCAGCCCAATAAGCTGATAAAGAGAAGACAGAGGAGCAACCTTAGCTAGCAATTTCAATTACCAAGTGGGGAACCACTCTGCCCTTCCAACCAAAGGACTTGATGACTGTTGAAAAGGTACGTACCCCAAGCATCTCTGCACCCTCTACTTCAACTTTGCAAACCATCCCTTCCCCTCCCAAAAACCAAAAGAGTGAACTCCCATCCTCTATGCCTATTCCAATTCAGACATTTGACATAATTGAGCATGTCAAAAAGACTAAAATTCAAATGTCTGAATTTGAATTTCTATAAGCCCATCTTGAACAGTTGGACAGGTTGGTGGAATGTGTGAAAGGTACAGCCATCCCTGTAGGACAAGAAATTCTAAGGGTAACTCATGATCCCCAAAATAATGTATCTACCTAGAATAACCTTGTCATTTCTCCCCCTGCTGCTTTTGAGAAAGTAGATCCTTTCTATGTTTCCCTATTAATAAACGATCGTAAGCTGAGCAACTACATCATTGATTTTGGTGCATCTAACAACGTCATGCTTGCTAAAGTGGTAGAATCTCTTGGTCTCACATTGACTAAAAATTTTGGTAGATGTGTCTCCATGGAGAACAAACAAGTACCACTATTGGGGCAAATCAAAGATGCCCAATTTGCATTTGCAGCATTCCCTAACAAGAGGATCAAGATGATAGTTCTGGTAGCTAACATCTCAGCCTCATATGGCATTCTGCTTGGATGAAAATTTTGCAAGGATTTTAGAGGGGAATTGAGCATGGAATTATCCCAAGCAAGAATCCCTTTGAAAGGTGTGATGTAGAGGTTGCTTCTTGAGAGAGAGGCAAAGTACATGGTCACCCAAATGTCAGCCCCTGCAGCTCAAATTCTGTTTGAGTCCTCAGGTAGGGGTAATTATTATTTGACCACAGAAGAGGTTCATGAAGAGCCTGTTAAATCCCTTGAGAATGCCAACTAGAAAATTAGTTCAGATGAAACAATGACAAGTGGGCCTGATAGTGCCAATCAGTGGTGGGTGTCAAATGAGGATGATCAAATCAAGTGTTGGATGGAACCAGAAGAGCAACTAATTATGGTAGATGACCATGCTATTGCACGTCATGATCATGAAAAAAACTCTTCACCAAGAAAACAAAGATTCATGGTTTTCAGATCAAAAGACAAGTCTTGTTGTGGGGCAAGAGGAGAAAACCAAAGGGAAGGCATAGGAGATTGGTTTCTTGGTGGAGAGTTCCATTCACACATCATCAATTCTAGGGAGAAAATGTCCTCTTATTGGTTTATCAGGACAGAGCACCACTGTCACTACCTCTCAGGGGGCAGCATCTTAAGTACTTCAATTTTTGAAGTGCCAAATAAATTTACCTGTACATTTGTATATTTATAAAATCTTTGTTCTTTTTTGTTTTTTGTCACCTTTCTTTTTGGGTAGCATGACTCTGTGGCCCAATGGCATGCTTTAAGGCACTGGAGATTCTGGTTTCTACTCCCCTCAATCACTTTTTCCAACAGAAGGTAGTTCCCCAATAGGAACCACCTATTGTTCTCAAAATCAGCTATGCTCATTTTTGGAACAACCCCCTTGCAAAACTTGGTCGTTTTGCCCTTTGTCTCTCTAAGCCCATTTTCAAGACGAGTTTTTCTCATTCTCATACTTACTCAACTAACATGATTTGAAGTTCGCAATGTCTTTTCATTACATTTACCCCAAAATGTGAAAGTTGTTACAGTCTCGATGCAACCAGAGGACCAAATTTTGGATTTTTTAGAGTTAATGTTTTTTCTTCTATTTCTGTGCATGGATGGCAATTTTTGTCATCTACATTTTTCCTTCCTACATGCAGGAGTAGCAGATTCTACCACCCCTGCATCTAGACATATAGGAGCATCAAATTCTGTTGCCCCTGCATCTGGACATGCAAGAGCGGCAGATTCTACCGCCCCTACATCTGGACATGTAGGAGCGGCAGATTCTGCCACCCCTACATTTGAGACATGCAGGAGTGGCATATTTTTCTGCCCCTGTATCTGAGATATGCAAGAGTGGAAATTTTTGCTTCCCCTACTTCTATTTCTCTGATTTCTCTAACTTTGAGGAAATCTTCATTTCTTTCATTCTCTGCACCCGTTCCCCTTTTCTTCTGCTTTCCAACCCACTCACGTCTCATCCCTTTCAAGCATTTTTTCCTTATCGTGACCATCGAATGTGTAATTTTCCTAGATTGCTACTTTCTTCCCCCCTGATTACACAATCATGATTCATACTACAATTTCTCTAAAGGATCCCTCTTCATCGGCGTCCTTTTCAACAAAAGTTTTTCCAGATCACTGAAATTTCTTTGAAGAAGTCGAAGACCATGAAGAAGATTGGAAATAAAGATTGAAGCTTTTCTTCCATGTTTTATTCAAAATGTACTTTTTAATTGACTTGGGACATTTTCACGTGCAATTTTATAATGTGTAATTACATGTAAAAAATCCAGAAAAATATCTCAAAGTCAAAGATCTAGGATATTTTTGTATTTTAATATTTTCTAAATTTTTAAGGTTTATCCCTATATATAGTGGAGACCTCTTTTGTAAATGGATCTCTGATAATTGAGAGCAAAAACTCTACTAAAATTGAGACACTTCTTGAGACTTTGTGCTCAACTTGTAAATCATATTTTGTTGAATGAATGAGAAGCAGGTTTATTTCAGACTTTGTGTTGAAGTTATCTGTGTTATTTAGGAAATAGTTCTTATGTCGTCTTTCCTGATAATCTCTTATTTGTTCAATTTAATAAGCAAAGTGTGTGTGTTGACATTATTTAAGGATATTTCTAAAAGATAGAAGAGAGACTTTGAGATACTTTTATCTTTGTGATCCTTTTATCCTTTGTAGTTTTAGGTGAAGACTTTGTGTTTCGTTTCAATCTACGGTTACGCGTATTCTGAATCGGTGAAGGAGACAATGAAAGACTTTATGCTTACGTAGGTTTCTTTGTTAACTTTGTTACATACTTCAGGTGATTTTTCACTCTAAGCTGGATACCATTCCTGAAAGAAGAGGAATGTTGTTGGCCAACGACTAAGATTTCTCTCTCTTGTTCCTTGGACATCATCTCTGAAAAAAGAGAGGTGGATGTTGTTATACCACCCCAAGTATTATTTTTTACTTAATTATATATACATATAGCGTATAAATATTCATATGGAAACTCCCCTTGATGAGAGGAGAGATTTACCTCGTCTAGATCTGGTAAACCCACACTTTTCATGGCGTAAATCTCTCTGTGTTGTGGTTGATATACCCATTTTGTCTTCAGTTAATTGACGACAAAATATTCACCCAACAGGTAACACCTTCAAATATGAATTGATGTACGGAGGATGATAGCCATAAATTGACACAAAGGGAGACATTTTAGAAGAGGTATTGAAAAAAGTGTTGTACCATCATTCTGTTGGTGGAAGCTAGTAGACTTAACATTCCTATTTATTTAATGTAAATCAATGGAGATAACCCTATACACATGTTTTAACAAAATATATTTTCCCATGATATTGAGGATGATAAGAAAATATATTAGCTAACTAAGTACCTAAACATGAAAATAAACTAGTCTAAAAGTTACTAGTAAAAATAGGCTCACAATCACTTGCAATGATTTTGGGAATACCATGCAGCTTATGAACTATATTAAGAAAATCAATAGTTGGTGTACTAGATACAAAAGGTTATGATAAGGAAATAAAATGATCATATTTTATAATCCTATCCGCAACTACCATGATGGATTTTTATCTTCAAACCTTGGAAAACCTGTAATGAAATACATGGATACCTCCCATTGTTTGGCTAGGGATGGATAATGGTTGTAGAACACCTAGTGTCTTAATTATTTCTCCTTTGTTTTTTTAACACATCATTGCATTATACCAAAAAAAGTTATGTATCCCCCTTGAGTTATTCCCAAAATAATCTTGTTTGATTAGATGATATGTCTTCAAAAATATTGAGTGCCCCTATTAGAGATGTATGAATCTCTTGAATGATCTTATGTTTGTGGATGGAATCCTTACATAAGTGTAATCTATATTTATACCATAATGTGTTCCCTTTCCACTCAAAATTATCAAAAACACCCAAACCATGATGCATAATATAAATGAGGACCTATGTATCCCTATCATTATCCCATTTTGGTCTTGATTCTTATAACAAACTAATTTCCAAATGGTCATTGTGCATAACAATGCCTCAACTAGGTCATCCCTCCTAAAAAGTGAATATGTTACCATATTATATTTTCCTTTCTTATAGACTATTTCAAAGTCATATCCTAACATTTTATTCACCCATTATTATTTATCTTCTAATGAAAATCATTATTCTAAAATCATTTTAGACTATTATGATAAATCTTTACCTAAAAGTGTCTTCCCATTAGATAAGGTATAGATTGTTTGACTACATGAAAAATAGCCATCATCTCTTTCTCATAGATTGGATTGAGCTTGATTTTTCCCTTGAGTTGATGAATATTGAATTCAATGGGTCTTCATTATTGTATGAGTACTAACCCATGGCATATCTTGAAGCATTACATTCAACAATAAATGTTTTGTAAAAATCATGAGTTGTCAAAACTAGATTGGTGCACATAGACTCTTTCAACTTATCAAATGCCTTGGTAGCTAGTTTAGTCTAATAGAAGGAATATTTATTCAACAAGGATGTGATTGGATTTACTATGCTTTCGTAATTTTTTACAAATATGTGATATTACCCTGTTAACCCTAAAAATACATGAAGGTTCTTGAGGGTCTTTGGCACTTGCCACTCCATCATAGTTTTGATCTTCTTATGGTCAAATTTGACTCCCTCATGTGAAATAATATGACCCAATTAATCCATGTCATGGACTTCAAAATCACATTTGGAAGGATTCACATAGATATTATGATGTTTCAAAACTAATAGTACCATTTTCATATGCTTCAAATGTTCTTCCCAAGTTTTTTTCTAAATTAGGATGTCAAAAAAATACTTTCCTGGAAAATATTGAAAAATAATATTCATTAAATTTTGAAATGTAGATGGTGAATTTGTGAGACCAAAATACATGACCATAAACTCATAATGGCCTTCATGAGTTTTAAAATCTATTTTATGAATATCCTCATATATGATCTGAATTTGATGCTACCTTGAATGAAGATCTACTTTGGTAAAATAAACATCACCATATAATTCATCTAACAAATCATCAATCACTAGAATAGGGAACTTATCTTTGATGGTGTACTTATTGAGTTCTTTGTAGTCAAGGCACATCCTTCAAGTGTCATCATTATTTTGCACCATGACCACTACAGATGAATATTCACTTTGGCTATATCAAATAATACCTGCCTCCATCTTTTCAATTTAAATTTTACAAGCATATGAATACTTATATACTCTTGGGTTTGGTGGTGTATTTCCTGGAATCAATCTTATGGCATGATCATGTTATCTGATTAGTGGTGGGTATTTTAGTATGGTGCCAAAAATAGTTGGGCAGTCATCAAAAATATTTTGTAGATTGGGATATGTAGGCATATTTTTTGGCTGAACTTATATAGAAAATAATCAAACTATATATCCTTCAACCCCTTTTTTCAAGGATTTTTGTCATCTAATGCAAACTAACCAATTGGGGATACTTTTCTCATAATCCCTGTAGTCAAATTCCCCATCTTTAAAAAGAAAGTGCATGAACATTTCTTTAAAATTAATCTTTATTTTTCCCAAATTCATGAGTTATTGTACTCCCAAAAATATGCTATCCCTACCCATAGTAATATCAAACATGGGATAATTAAGTAGGTAGTCCCCCATGTAAATCTTAATACTATTGCATTTTTATGAACAATTGATTATGCCGCCATCTATAATTTTGACTTAAAATTTTAGAGATAGATAAATAAAAGAATTAAAATGATTATCCAACTTATTGGTAATGAAAATATGTGTATTTCTAGATTCAATCAATATTTTCACCATTTATTTCTTGAGGAATCCCACCACTTTAATAGTTTCATAATTAATTATCCCTAAAAGGGAATGACATGATATAATAGGGTGAGAATCTTCTTATTCCTCCTATATCTCTTCCATATCCTCACATGATACCTCATCATCATCTTCATCTTTTTTAGCTCCTTTAATTTAGAACAACTTATTTACAGCACATTTATGTCCTTTACTCGACTTTATATCACAAACAAAACATAAACCTTTGGCATGCTTCTCTTTGATTTGTTAAGGATTCAATATTCTAGGTTGTGTAAGTGATGGTGTTATGAAATTATGTTCATGACCATGAATTAAATCCCTTAATTTGACTACATATTTTTCCTTAGTTTGGCATGCAAATACATAATGATATGGATTAAACATGTGAACCTCAAGTTGGATGTTATCCTTGAGTCCCCCCACGAATAAGTCAGTCATGTTGTTCTCATTGATACCATTCCTGTATAAGGATATATTTTGAAATTTTTGAATATAATCCTTAATATTATAGGTGTTTTTTACAACTTTGATAACTAACCAAAGTATTTTTTTGAGAAGCTATTATGAAAATGCATATGTAACTCCTCAATAAACATCAACCATGTAATATGAGTGCCCTTATTTTTATTTTTATCAAACAACCACCTATACTAAAGGAACTACTTAAGTTTTACATGTAGAGATGTTGTAATCACCTTTTATGCACATCAAGTTTGATATAGATCAAATTAACTTTATATTTTATTGATCTAAGTGAGTGGATCCTTACCATAAAACTTGTGCACTTAAAATTTTGGTAGCATGTGCTTTGAACTAGTATTGGAGTTGTGATTGATCACAATGGGAGAAATTGATTAGAGCATTTTAGGATTACTTTTTTGAATCTGAGTAGCAAGTGGTCAACTGATCACTCATAATTGAAAAATGATCCTTCATAGAATCCATTTCCCATTTTACTATTATTTAACCCTAAAAATATAGATTGGGGTTATCTAGAATTAATAGGGATAGAGATATCCTAAGGTAAAAGGGTGATTAACTATCTCTATAGCAAGTCAATTAGATGTTGAACTTAGATATAATATATGTTGATTTATTAAATTAAGATAGGATAAAAATAGTAAGTATAACTATGCTAGATATGGAATAACAAAGAAAGAATGCACTTAGGTGGTTCTAATACTAACATAGTTCTAGATATAGAATATGCAAAAATTAGACTAGAAGAAGAATTTCAAACATTCATCAAATTTTGGATTAAGTTCCTCTAGAGTTGTGGAAACTAACGTCAACTTTGGATGGTTTTATTGATGTTATTATCTAAACCTTATGTAGGTGTATTGTATGGAATACCTAAAAGAAAAGGATTTAACCACCTAGATGTTTATGGTTTTTTCTTTGCATTCACTCTGGTGCATTCATATCTGGGTCATGTACTATCACCCTTCATGAAATTGAAAAACTCTAGTTCTTCATCTTCATAGTGACCTTCGAAAAAAATTGGTTAGTAGGCACATAGTGTTGATCTAACCCATATACGCCTCTATCAATGAGGATTTACTAAATATATAATACTTTGAAGAGGGCCTCAGAATAATGTATTTATCCCCTACATGTTGGCTTGTGTTTGAATCATATAATATGTAGAAATCAAGTACAATAGTGATCTATATTGTAACTTGGCAAATATAGCTCTTGGAATGCTCCTTCAATACTTCAAACTTGTGTGTGTTGTTCCTATGACTAATATGGAAATAAGAGAGAATATGGAATATTTTCCCACTTGAGTGCTTGAGTATGTGTCATTTATAAGTTGTGTGCTGAGTAGGTAAGAATTTTCTAGGTGAGGAATAAATGAGGAGTGATTATGAATATATACCACTCCTATTAATAAATAACCTAAATTAAAACACTTATGCCAACCATTAGGATACATTTAATTTTTAAATTATATGAATTTAGATCACTTGACACTTACATTAGAGGACACATGTGTTGATGTAGGTGTTTATCCAAGATGCTAATGTCCAGGGAACATGAAAGTAGATGCAAGTTCAAAACTTGCAGAGGTAGAAGATAAGTAGGTTTTAAGAATTCTAAAAAAGATAAAAGGTTTGTGTAATTAACATAAGACTATTCGTACCAAAAATTAGGCCAAACGGCACAAGATAGAGTAAATGTGAGACTTTTTAAACCTAGAAAGGTCAAGAATTGAGTAGAACAGCCAAAGTCTAAGTTTACCAAGTGTATAAGACTAAGGTTCTATATAATCCATAAATATTATCTACATTTTCCCCACCCCAATTTAATATAGTAATGGAATTATTTGTTTAAAGGAGAATAAATATATACCTGGGTGTGTATAGCACACCTTGCCTTTGTGTGAGTCCAACTGAAGTGCTTTGCTAGTGAGTGAGCTATAACCAAGAGCATGTTACAACATATAATCAATGCATATAATATGAAATTTAAAACATTTTAAATGATTAAAATTTAAAGAGCAAGGTTTAGGAGTACACTTGTGTATCAATGCAACTACCTTGCCTATTGATAACTTGATTTGAAAATATATATCATTGTAAGGATATGAAACTGAGATTAGGACAAATATATAAAAATATAAAAAATGCATGTATCTAAGGAGATAGAGATAAAGAGAGATTGGAAAGCACATTCCCCCAGCCTTTGAGAAAATTTGACTTGCAACCCAGCAGTTTAGATTATCTCAACCATGTAACCCAATCACACTTATAACATAGTGTGTTAGATCCTAATTTCTCTCTAAGCTGAATAACCTATTTGATATATGGATTATCATGGTTGATTAGTTGATTAACTAATATTTTATTAATATTTATGTCATATGTTGATTATGGGATAGTTATGTGTTTCTTAATTCACATGATTAGTTTGCTATGAATTAGATGTACTTTATACTTTATACATTATGCTCATGTTTATTAATTATACAACATTATTTTATGGATATAATTATGTTTTGAGATAACTATCCATTGTTGTGAGGTGGATGTAGGATAGATCCATCCCTCAGAGTGTGATGGATGAAGAGCATCATCAGAGAGGGTGGTTTAGATGGAGATATTTGGGTATGACCAAGAATCAAACCAAAAACCCATGCACAAACCATAGTAGTATTTCATGTTGTGTGAATAATTATTTAAGTAGATAGTTGTTGTATGCTTTATTTTCTATATGAATGTATGTTGTGATCTTTGGTGTTCTTAAATAATTTTATGTGATTACGTGATTTCACTAATGTAGTTGTTATTGATGTTATTAATTAGTTATTTTGATAAATCTATACATAACTAGTTAACATAATTTATTGTGGTGTTATATATAGTTAAATATTCGATAAAAATGCTTGATTGGATTCTTTGTTATAAAAAATTGATATATGTTATTATTCAATTAATTAAGTTTGTTAGTGACTATTTACATTTAAAATATTACTATTATCATTTTAATATTAATATAAACCTATAAAATATTTAATGGATTTTAATCTCTTTAATACGTATTAATGAATGATTTTGGCATGGTGAAATGATATTTGTGTTTTGACTTTATAATTTTGGGAAATAAATATAATGTAATTCAAAGTGTTATAAAATATTATAATTTTGAAACTATTATACAAATGTCATTACATTATCAATTGGTTTCTAAAACCTATGGATTAATATTTAAACCTATAGAGATAACTAAAAGTTTAAAGTCATATGCATAGTGTTCTTTGTGGATCACATTGTAACAATTAACAATAATCTTTTAAACTCATTTATGATTTAACCATGCTATATATTTGTTACATTAGTTGATGTTATATGGAAAGATAGTGATGGTCGACATTGCATGGACTAATGTATCGGGGATTATGACTTATCATTAGTCATTTTGTGTAGACTAAGTGAAGTTGATGTTGAGTTTTTTTTAAGTCAAAAGGCATGCATATTTTATAATGAAAATATAATGATTATTTTATTTGAATCATTAGAATTTTGAGATGATTAGGGTTTATAATCACTAATTGACTCTAGGTTAACCATAATTCTTGACAAAATCATCAAGAAAAGTTTAATTATTGGTTGCATGGTGGTGAACTATAGCTTAGTGGGGGTTCTGTTGAGTTATTTTTACATGCATATTTTTAGTCAGTTTTGTCTTATATGAATGGAGGAGAGTAAGGGGATGGATAAGAATAAAAGAAAGTAGAAGAAGGATATGAGGCTTGGCATATGGGAAGTAGCAGATAGAAAGAGGAGGATAATTCAAGTTAAGGAAGAAGAAGAATTACATTTTATAATTAACAAGTCAGTTTTGTACTTAAGTTTCATGTGTATGTAATGTTTGATGGATTTAGGAATTGAAATGGTTACTGGGTTTTTCATTTGTCTATATGTTATGAAAATTTTTAAATGGTTGTATGTAGGGATCTATGGAAAGCTTAGCCTCCATAAAACCTTACATCCAACCCAAGGTAACCTAAGGGAATTGGGTAGAGCTATAAGAATTGCCATGGTTATTTAGGCTATAATGAAGTTCTGTCTTAAAATCCTTTTCAATTCTAAAATCTTTGTTACATCAAGGAAATATTATTTATTTAATTATTATATTTGATGAGACTCGACATAGTTTTTTTAATTCAGTTCAAACATATATTCATTAAGGTACTAAAATAATCTAGATTGGAATTTGAGTTGTATGATGGATCAACTATGTATAAACCTATTCGGATTTTGCATTTAGATGAATGGTTTCTTATATATATATATATATATATATATATATATATATATATATATATATATATATATATATATATATATATAATTTACTTGAAGAGGTTTATGTGGTCAATTCTGAGTTGTTGTAATAGAATTCCCAACATGGGCATAGTCGGTTGAGTTATGTATTTAATCATAAGCATTTAATTTAATGTCAATTTAAATCGATTGAATTGAGATATTTGATTAAAAATATTTGGTATAAAAGGTTGGTTGTGTGTATAATTTGAATCACATAAAATTTTGTGTTTGATATATCTAGTTTATAAAAGGGCTATGGGGCTATTTTGTTAGATCAATATATACTTAGAGTCTACATAATACTCTAATACATTAGATAGTGGATGTATTCTTAGAGTATACCATATATAATATAGTATTTGTATGAGTTTATAATTATACTCAATATATATATAGAGAGAGAGAGAGTGTGTGTAGATTACATGATTGTTTACTATGTTATAAATATGAATGAGATTGTCATGTGTGTGTACATAGTTTTGTTATGTTTGAAAACATTCTAATCATAATCATGTGAAAATGGATGCTTGTATATATTTAATGTTGTATAAAAGCACTAAAATAAGTTATTTATAATTTTAAAATATAGAGCATATTATGATGTTTTGGATTGGCTTTTATTTTATATGTGGAATATGATCAAATATATAAGCCTATGTTATCATTTTTATTTCAGGGATGAAATGGCATTATAAATTACTTTGTGATTCAGATAACTGGTAACTTTGATAAGATCATACCTAGATGGTATATTATATTTAGGACTATTTTTTATTCTATTTATTATTCTTTAATAAACTAGATGCTATGAATTCATTGCATTACATTTGACGGACTAAATGAATATATTTGATATTTCTATACATAGCATATTTTTATCAGCTAAAAGGAAATATTTTGAATGAATCTATTATTTTTTATATTATTATATATTTTAATTGAATCTTGCATCATGATTCTAAATAAGTAGAGGATGATTCCACTGACTTAATTATTTCCATCAATGCAAGATGAGGTGTAATCTGATTGAGTCTTGTGTATGAAATTTACTCATCCTAGAGATCATCAATAATTAAAAACTTAGACCAAAATAATGTTTATAATTAAATATTGTTTTTTCATATGTTGATATAGTTTTCATATTTGTGTGATATCACATAAAAACATATTTCTTTATTATACACATTATGTATTAGATATCTTCAACACACAAGTTCTCATTTGTCATTATCTATTCTTGTACCATTATTATCTGCCCATCTGCTTGTTGGGAGGTAGTGTGGGGGATATATGATCCATGCTTGGTATGTAAAAGCACATGATGTTATCCCTCCCAACTAGAGTATTATACCAAAGACTATCCTTGAGATTACAGATTGATACTTGAGTCATGGAGACTCATGTTATGTGGAGCTTTGTATCATATTTTTTTATTTGAGATATTATTTATTACTAAAAACTATAATATTTATTCATTATAATTCTACAACATTGGCTATAATATTTTATTAGCCATTGTTAAATTTTTACTATTTTATTAATGATTTAGATGTAATATTTATTATTTACTCGACATTATTCATAATTGTTATATCTATTCATGGTGATCCTTAGCTAAGTGTATTATCTATAAACCTTTTGGTTAACTAAAAAATGTAGTTAGTTAAATATCCTTAATTAAATTTCTCATGGTGAAATATGTAAGATGAATATGTGTAATTAATTCTTTTAAATTACTATATTCTAGTAAAACTTAGTGGGGTTGTTACATTATGGTATCAAAGATGAGGCTCAAATTTTAGGAATTAATGTGTTCACTAACATAAACTTATTCTCTAATAAGTATGAATAAAAATGGTGTGCACTAGACTAGGAGGTGAGGGTACTTTGAATACCAAACCCCTTTTTGATCCAGATTAATTTGTCACTAAGCAAGCTGTAAAGTTAGACCAAATCCTCTCAGCCATGAAAGAGATTAGAGATCAAATCATAACCCTAGAATAGGAAGTGTATAGCCATGAAGAGGAGAATTCTTAGGAAAAACCTGAAGAGCATCTTGATTATAAAGAACATCTTCAAGAGCAAAGTAATAAGGAAGTGCCATAATATGTGAGAGCTTGAGTAGCTACAGAGTTGGTACATGATATAAAAAAGGTAAATCCACCCAAGTTTATGTTGGAGATTTGTCATGATGATGTCATGGTAGTGTTATGGAGATGCTCTAGTGAGTGTATGAAGTGATTTGATAGCCTAAGTGATAATGACAAAGTGTGTAATGTGTTTGTTCTTGTATGCTTGAAGGTGGCTTGGTTATCCTCTAGAGTTTGACTAGCTAGGGAGGATCAGGATTGAGTATAGTGATTTGAGTATGTGTAAGGGGTCCTTATGATGTTATCTATGCTTTTAGATCTTGCGTGCACAAGTATGATTCATCTAGTTGACCATAGTTCTGTTTTATATTCTTTAGGTCTAGTGTCAGAAAATTTGAATAGGCAATTTGATAACATAACCATTGCAATGTGGAAGTGAGTCAAGGGGAGTGATTCATATGGTTGTGATCACATTATTCCCTATTTTTTATTCACCAACTTTAAAGTTATGCATCAAAGTTTAGTTAAATATATGAGGGTACAAAGTTAGATTCTCGGATAAATTTCATTATTTTCCCATACTTAGCCAAATTTGTAAAAGTGGTTAGAAAGAGCTAAGTAAGCATGTTGATGAGGTCATCACTCACATGTGTAGAAGTTTAAAAATAAGGTGATTATATAGTTTTGTTTAGTTTTATACCTAGTTTATTTTCACTAATTTTTAGATCAAGTGATGTAGTGCATCAAGAGATATAGATGTGCAAACTTGGGCTCCCAGATAGATTGATTATGTTTTTCCATACTTAGCCAATTTTGTTGTGGCAAAAAGATCTGAGTGAAAAATTTTATGGTGTTATATCTTACACATGTGAAGGTGTCACTAAAATCTAATCATAAGGGTTTGTTTAGTTTTTATCATAGATCATTTTCACTAAATTTGAGATCATGTACTGAAGCACAAAAAAATTTATGGATGATCAAAGTTGGCTACTCAGGTAGTTTTGGACATGGTCAGCTTTATGACAAAAGGTTTTGAGAAGGCACTTTAATAACGTCATATCTCACAAGTATTAGGGTTCTAAGAGTATTGTGTCACATGGTTGGATTATCCTTGGTAAGGAGATCATCTGGTCCAAATTTGAGATCCTATGAGTAAGCGTGAAAGAAGTTATATAGGTGAAAAAATGGCTACTCAAGCATAGTGATAGGGTCCCCATAGTCATTTTTGAATATGTTAAATCTCAAGCAAGATTGATAGAGCATGGTTACTCCAAAAATATAGGAGGTAGAGAGATAAGGATACATGTATAATGTTTAATGACCAATAAAAGGTATATGACAAAGATCCAAAGGTGATCAGACATTCATACAGATTGATCAAACAATAAACATTGATCATTAAAGACCTAGTTGATCTATAGAGATTGATAGAGTGCATTAAGTCAACATTTCAAGGATGCATGAGATGTGGTCAAAGTGATAGAGGTTTAAAGATTAAGCATTTGTACCTATGTGTTTAATATTGATTAATATTGGCAGAGCATATTTGATCAAGAGCTGAGAGTTCATGAGATTTGAGAATTATTCTCAAAGGTTAAATACGACCACTGCTATTCAAATATTTTAATATTACCATAAGGAAAAACTAGTGTCTAATTTTTAGACCATAACTTTTGATATAAGATAAATTTACTCATGAAATAAAAAGCAAAGTGGTATAGGTCTCCAACGCGCATCTAGATATATTGATTTAAGGATTTGTAAGTGTGTACAGTCAAATATATTAAGCCTAGAATTTGAATTCGTGCTTATTTAACAAGTGATCTAAGAAGTATTTTCAAGCTTGTATTGATGTTATTTTGATGTCTCATGATGACTTAGCTATTGGGGACTATTTTAGACTCTATGAAATTGTTCTACATGGATTTTGGAGGTGTGTTCAATCTATCTTGAGTCTGAACAATGCATAAGAAGTTGATTGTATGTTTGGTAATGTTATTCCTATATGTAAGGTCTATGTTTGAGTTGATTGAGCATATGCAGAGGTGAGCTAAATTGACTATGATCATTTGAGAAGGTCAAAGGGGACATAAGGAGTGGACCCATGTATTTTAAAGTGGTCTTGTGTTCTTTTTTTGTTCAATGGAGTACTAAAAGAGGGAATGGGTTCACATAAAACCTTTAAGGGATACAAGTTCCTTATTTAAAAGGTGTAGCTTCTTAAGTGTGACATATGTAAGATGCCTTAAGGGTGAAGGTATGTTTTGTGGCCAACAAGGAAATATTTTGATCTTATTTGTTCATGATTGCTCTATATAGAGTAGAATCAAATGTGTTGCTTTCTAGAGAGAGAGAGGCTTGTGTGTGATTTTTAAAGTGAAGGAGGGGTAAAGTTCCATGAGTATGAGTTTAAGAGTAGAATAGATTGAGGACTATTTATATGATCTATAGGTCATAATGTTATTGGTGGAATATTACTCTTATAGATTAAGTGTGAGCAAAGGCATAGAGGTGAATTAATCAAGAGGTCTATTATCAGGTGTTTAAGATGTCAACTCTAAGGTGAAAGTGTTCTTTTCAAGGAGGGTCTAAAGGACTTGATATTCCTTAAGGGTATTTACTCCTTGTGAAATAGGGTTTCACTAAAAACCTTTTATCAAAAATACTTGATCAAGGTTGTAGGTCAGAAGGACTTGATCTAAGGTTCTTGATCAGAAGGACTTGATTAGTCTCTTGTTTGTGATCATCTTATAGGATAGTAGTCCATATGTTTTTAGAATTGAGAGTGAGTTTTATTCTTAAAGAGTTTTTTCCATGTATTTCTTGTGATACATATGTGATCTTGTATTATATTTATTGTTCATTTCTATGAATGATTTGTATGCTTCATAAATGCTTGTGTTGAATGCTTAATAATTTTTAAGGGTTTGGATATTGAATTGAATTGTTTTCCATCACTGATTCACCCCCCACCTCCCTTAGTGAATTATACCTATAGTAATTGGTATCAGAGTAAGGTCCTTTGGTAAAATCTTGATAGCTTGAATGTGATCCAAGGTACAATGGCTAGTCAGAATGTGCAAGGTGGTTTCTCTACTAAGCAAGCTCTGATGTTCAATGTATCCAATTATGATTTCTAGAGTGCTAGGATGAAGACATACATTATGTCCCTAGATTTTGATGTATGGCAATCTATTTTGGATGGTTATATTTTGCTTGTTATTCCTCTATCTAGTGTTGCAAACAAGAATTTATTTAAGAATAATTCTAAGGCATTGAATGCTATCACCTATGATCTTATAGAAACTGAGTTCACCAAAGTAATTCATTGCATATTTACCAAGGAAATATGGGATAAATTGAATATTATTTTTGAAGGATATTCAAAGGTTAAGTTGGAAAAGTTATAGACTCATAGAAGGTAATTTAAAAGTCTCAAGATGAATGAATAAGATAGTGTGGCATCCTTTTTATATAGAATTGATGAGATTTTATACATCATCAGAGGTCTTGGAGAGAATCTTGAAGAGACTATTATTTTTAAAAAGGTGTTAAGGTCTTTGTCCCCCAAGTTTGATCCAAAATTATCTACTATTGAAGAGATTCATGATCTTACTCAGTTGAAGATGGATCAATTACATAGCACCCTTACTACGTATGAGATGATAAATAATGATGATATACCTCCAAAGAAGGAAATAACTTTCAATATTGAAATTAATACAAAGAATAAGTTTCAAATTAATTATCTCAAAGATGAAATTCTTGATATAAATAAGGATGAACTAATTTCTTTGATTTCAAAGAAATTGAGAACAACTTCAAGAAAGTATAAAGGTAATCTACCCCTCAATTGCTTCAATTGTGGTCAGATAGGACATTTTACTAATAAGTGCCCTCATAAGTATAATAAGGATGATGATGATGATGATGATGAATAAGATCATCATCAAGGTCATGATAATGAAAAGAGATCTTTTAGGTCTGATAAAATCAAAAATATATTTAGAAGATTTGATAACAATAAGAAGTACTTCAAGGACAAGAAGAGTCTCTACACCAAAGAATATTGGATCTCATCATATGAGAATGAAGATAATGACTCAAAATATGATCATGAAGATGATGGTTCTATTGAAGATGAATCTCTATTCATGGTTGAGGAAGGAATTTTATCACATCAGAAGGTGTCTACTTGGAGTGATTTATATGATAATGAGATGAGGTGAACTATGAGACTACATTGACAAATGATCATGAAGAACTAAAGATTGAGAAGAATATCAATAAGAAGACTAAATATAAAATCAAGGAATTTGAGAGTAAATTTAGTGTGTTTGATACAATAATTGATGAAGATGCCAAGAAGCATGAAGATATGGTCAAACATCTCAATTGTTAATTGAAAATTTTGTCTGCAAACCTAAAAGCTAAAGAAGATGAATGTGCAAGGTATGTAATTGAAAATGAGTCATTAAAATTTAAGTTAAAGAAGGTATCTATTAATGTTATGTAATTTGTAATATTTTAAAAGAGCTTAAGTGATCTACACAATATTCTGAATGATCAAAATCATGCAAGTGATAAGACTAGTCTTGGATACAAAGAAGAACTAGAGACTACAACTCAAGAAAAGATGAAGACTAATGTTAACAAGGACAATCAGCCTTTAAAGATAAATGATCAAAAAAAGAATAAAGGTGTTGTTAAGATAAATACAAAGTAGATCAAACAAATAAATTCCATGAGGTATACAAATTTAAATGGTTACTACTATATTTGTAATCAGTTTGGTCATGGGACTTGAGAATGTAGAAGACCTGCTAAGAATGAATTCATTTTAAATTATGATGGGGGTCATCAGTAAAAAGGTGTAATCAATATTGAATGCCTCAACTATAATAATGTTTGAAACTTTGTAAACCATTATCTATTTAAGGCAAGATAAGTTGAGTTTCTTTCAAGATGTATTGAGTGTTACAGTTGTTATGAACTAGGACACATTGCAAGATATTGTCTAAATCTGGTAAGGTAGAATGAGATTTTTTCAAAAATTATGGTGTGCTTCAATTGTGAATAGAGAGTTCATATTTTTAGATTCTATAAGCAAATTCCTACAAAATATAATAGGTTTTATCAGGCTCCTAGAGTGAAATAAAGAAGATAAGTTAATACATGGAAACTAAAGGTGTTAAGTATGAATCATGATAAGACTACAGGGCCAAGTAATTTTTTTTCTATGGTGGAGAATGCTTCTAAATTTGAAGAGTCCCAAGAGGTCTCATTGTCTACTCATGTTGAGAATGAAGAGACTAAGCTCAAGGAGAAGACCAATGTACTGGTTGAGGCTACTTCTAAGGTATGTATGGATCCAAGTAGTCTAAGGAGATTATCATCTTGTTAGTAAAGTAGCAAATTGGTGGGAAAACAAGAATCTTGAGATGAACCTCAAATTTATCACCATCATTTGAGAATATTTTGTGACACTATTTATGTCACTATGGCTTCCATAGCTATACTTTGATCAAAAGCTTATGGATTTTAAGAATCTTAATCAAGGGAATTTATTGATAATTGAATACTAAGAGAAATTCATCAATATCCTTAAGTATGTACCTCAGTATTAGGTGAATGAGAGGTTCAAAATAAATAAATTCATCATGGGATTAAAAACAAAAATTAGTTGTGAAGTAGATGTGCATGGTCCATATACCATCGATCAAGTGTTCAATAAGGCAGTCGAGTAGGAACATAAACTAAAATATCTTTCCCAATTCATAGATAAATTTAAAAATAAGTTTTTAAGTTATAAATAAACATTCAAGAAGAATAACTAGAAATAGAGGAGTGGAGACTTCAATAATCATAATGCCAAGTTTAATAGTGGTTTAGGAAATAAGAAACCTAGTAATGGTTTCAAGGAAGGTTTCAAAGAAAACAAACAGTCTAATAAGAAGGGATCAATTATAGGTTGCTTCATATGTGGAGGTAACCATTTTTATTGAGAGTGTCTTTAGGATAAGATGAATAAAAAGGGCTATGCTTCTCAGTAAGGTGTGTTCCAAAAATATATTCATGTAGATATTGATAATCATCATGTTGAGTATCAAGCTTCACTCATAGAACTATTAGGTATTTTATTTGATCATCCAATTTCTATTTTGATTGACATGGTAGATATAGAATATTTTATTTCTCTTATAATTATTATTAAATTATTTATAAATTTTAAGTTATGGAAAATGAATGGTCAGTATAGTATGGGAATGAGTTGAAGGTTAAAGTTGAGAAGTGTTTAGTCTAAGTAGATATGAGGTTGCCTAAGTTCACTACAAAATTAGATATTTTTGTAATATTATTAAGGTCATATGATGTGATCCTAGGAGTCAATTGGATTTCAAAGCATAAATACAAGGTTGACTTTTATCTAAATAAAGTTGAGTGTCAAGATTCAAAAATCAGACACAACTTTAGCGTGAGAAAAGGGAGTTGAAGCTAAGAAAAAAAATTCAATTCAGCTCAAAAAAGCTAAAAGAAAGGGATGTCAGGCATTTATCATTAAGATAAATGAGATGGATGAATCTAAGGAACCATATATTGATGATTATCATTTTTTTTTTAAATTAATGATGTGTTTCCAAAAGAATTACCAATATTTTCACCTAATCTTGAGTTTGATTTCTCAATTGATATCATACCTAGATTGAAACCACAGTCTAAGACACCATACAAAATGAAAACTAATAAATTGGTTGAGTTAAAGGCACAACTTCTAGATTTTTTTTCAAAAGGGCTTATTCAACCAAATGTGTCATCATGAGGTGCATCAGTTATCTTTGTCAAAAAAAGGATGTCACTCTTCACATGTGTATAGATTACAAGATGTTGAATAAATCAATGATCAAGAATAGATGTTCATTTCCACACATTGATGATCACTTTGATCAAATTTAAGAGGTATTAGTTTTTTCTAAGATTGATATTAGAGTAGGGTATCATCAGTTAAGGATCTATGAAGATGATATTCCAAAAATAGCATTTAGGCCTTGATATGGCCACTACGAGTTCACAGTGTTACCATTTGGGTTGATAAATGCTCTAGTAGAATTTATCAATATTATAAACAGTGTGTTTAGAGACTACCTGGATCATTTTGTTTTGGAATTTTTATAGGATATCCTCATTTATTATAAGGATGAGGAAGAGAACCTATAGCATTTGAAACTAGTTTTATAATGTTTATAGAAGCACAAGATGTATGGTAAGTTTTCTAAGTGTACATTTTTTCAAAATAAAGTCTAGTATTTGGGACATATTATCTCTAAATATGGTATTTTAGTATATCCATCAAAGATAAGAGCCATAATAGAGTGGCCAAAACTAAATAATGTTCATGAGATAATAAATTTTATAGGATTAGTTGGCTATTATAAAAAATTCATTCTGGATTTCTCTAAGATATCTAATCCAATTACCTCTCTCCAACATAAAAATTAAATTTTTGTCTAGTTAGATAAGTGTGAGGTAGCATTTGAGGAACTAAAAAGGAGGCTTACTTTAACACTAGTGCTAAGATTTTTTAATCTTAATGATCAATTCTTAATGATCATCAATGCATCTGAGGATGGACATGGAAGAGTTATTATGAAGGATGTCTCAGTGGTAGCCTAATTCTATGAAATTGAAGTTATATGAGGTGAATTATGACCCTCATAACCTATAATTTGTATAAATTGTGTATGCTTTGTAAATTTGGAGGCATTGTCTATTAGAGAAACCATTTGAGCTCAAGACTGACAACTTAAGACTCAAATACATCTTCACCCAACCAAACTTGAATGTTCATCAAAGATGATGGTTAGATTTTTTATATAATTATTATTTTGATATTAATTATATCAAAGGCAAGGAGAATAAATTATTTGATTCTCTAAGCCATAGGAGGTAAATTATCATTTATGGCTACTATCAGGAGTACTTTTTGAGATCAAGTAATAATTTATCTCTAGGAGATGAATTATACAATTAGGTCAAAAAATCATTGTCTAAGAATGCTCAAACTCTTAGGTATAAGAGATTCAAGATAGAGAGTGATGTTCTTTTATGGTACAATGATAGAATGTATGTAATTTATAGAGAGAATATGAGGAACATAGTGCTAAAAGAACTACATAATGTCCCATATTTAAAACATTTAGGAGTAACCAAGCTCATGGTTGAGCTCAGAACACTCTATTTCTAGAAAGGAATCAAAAGAGATGTAGTGTATTGTGTGTCTCATTGGTTGGATTGTCAATGTGTGAAAATTGAACATGTGAATCCAACTAGATTTTTATATCTATGCGATAGACCAGAATGGGAGTGGAAGGTGATTAGTATGGACTTCATCCAAGGGTTATCATTATCATAAAATTGATATGATATGATCTTGGTTGTAATTGAAAAAATAACCAAGGTAGCCCACTTTATACTAGGAAACTTTATAGATGATGCACCTATACTTGTAAAGAGATTCATAAATTAAGTGTATCAATTTCATGGTTTTTTAGATAAGATCATTTTGGATCAAGATATGAGGATGACTTCTATATTTGGGTTGACTCTGAATTCAAATTTAGGTACGTAGTTAAACTTCAGCATTACTTATCACCTACAAACTAATAGATAGACAGATCAAGTTAACCAAGTTTTAGAATATCTCTTTAATGTGTATTGCATGGATCAGTAATAGAAGTGGGAGGAGTGCCTTACATTGGTTGAGTTTACTTAGAACAAATCATACCAATCAACATTAAATATGGTTCTATTTGAGGCATTATATGAAAGGAGATGTAAAACACCAATCAATTGGGACAGATTATAAGATAGGATAGTCTTTGGATCTAAGATGTTTTTATAAATAAAAAAGCAAGTTAAAATAATTAGGAAGAGGTTGGCTAAGGCCAATGATAGATAAAAAAAATATGTTAATCTAAAGAGAATAGTTAGGAAGAGGTTGAGTGAGGCCAACAATAGATAAAAGTTTTATGCTAATCTGAAGAGAACATATAGGTAATTTTGTATAGGTGATAAAGTGTTTATGCAGGTTAAGCCTCAAAAAAGCTTGATTAAATTTAGAAAGTTAGAAAAACTTTTATTGAGATATGTGGGACCCTTTGATGTTTTGAAAGTGGTCAATCATGTAGCGTATAGATTTACATTTCCACCAGCTCTATCTCTTTTACATAATGTCTTCCATGTGTTTTATCTTAAAAGTATGTTGCTAATCCTTCACATGTGTTGGATTAGAATGCTTTGTAAGTTCTATATCCTGAGGTGGTCATGAAAGAACCAATAATAATAATTGACACTCACAAACTTAGTTTGAGTAATAGAGAAGTATCATAGTGCAAGGTCCAGTGGGACTAATATTCTGAAGATAGTGCCACTTGGGAAGACTATAATGAGTTTTATAAGCTATTTTTATATTTATTTACTTGATTTACTACTATATATTATATTATTTTGTATTGAATAATATTTTAAATTCATAATTTATGTTTGAATTAATGTCATCGAGATGATTACCAACTTTAAGGGAGAAAGATGTCACATCATGATTTCTCTCTACGCTGAATACCTTGTTTGATCCATGAATTTTTATGGTTGATTTGTTGATTAACTAATATTTGATTAAGATTTATGTCATATGTTTATTATGGGATGGTTATATGTTGTTTAATTCACATGATTAGTTTGTTATAAGTTAGCTATACTTTTTACTTTGTACATATGATCACATTTATTAATTATACAATATCATTTTATGGATATAATTATGTTTGAGGCTAACTACCTTTATTCTTGTGAGGTAGATGCAGGATAGCTCCATCCCTCAGAGTATGATGGAGGGAGAGCATCATCGAAGAGGGTGGTTTATATGAAACCATTGGTGGATGATAGAGAACAAAACCATAAACCCATGCACACACCACAGTAGTATTTCACGTTGTGTGAATAATTATTTGAGTAGATAGTTGTTGTATGCTTTATTTTTTATATGAATTTCTACTATGATATTTTATGTTCTTAGATAATTTTATCTGATTACATGATTTTACTAATCTAATTTGTATTGATGTTATTAATTAGTTATTCTGATAAATATGTGCATAGCTAGTTAACATAATTTATTACAGTATTGTATATAGTTAAATATTCGATTAAAAATGTTTGATTAAATTTTTTGTTAGAAATAATTGATATATGATATTATTCAATTAAGTCAATTTGTTAGTGACTATTTACATTTAAAAGATTGATATTATCATTTTAATAGTAATATAAACCTATAAAAGACTTAAGGGATTATAAGCTCTTTGTTATGTATTAATGAATGATTTTGGCATGGTGAAATGATATTTATGTTTTGAATTTATAATGTTAGGCAATAAAAATAATGTAATTCAAAGTGTTATAAAATATTATCATTGTAAAACAATTATATAAATGTCTTTGCTTTTCATTATTGTAGGAATAGGAAAAGATATTGAGAATGTGAAATGAATAATCTTTCTTAGTCTATTTTGTTAGAACAATTAATGTCTAAGTGGTTATTATTAACCCTTGATTTACATTGGTAAGTAAATAAATAAATACTATATATTATTTATTTACTCGAGGTGTAAACTTAGAGAAAATAAATAATCTTATTATAGTTATTTAATATTTATTAATTAGATTTATCAGGGTGGATGGACCTGTTATTTTCACAATAGTCACATCCCCTCATGAATCATTATAAATAGGGTTTTACCCCTATTGTAAAATATCTCTTGAACACAAAAATATTCAAGTATTCCTATGTATGGCAAATACTTGTCTAAGACAAACTTGTGAAGAATTTATTTGAGGAGTGAGATGAATAAGATTTTATATCACTTTGTTGGATTCTTTACCTCTTTAAGGTTTTTTCCAAGATAAATATCTATGTTGTGTTTTATTGATCTGGCTCATTATGTTATGCTTTACTCATTAAATCTCTTTTAGATCCATGCTTATTACATTTATATATTTTAACATGCTATAAGAGCCAATGGAGAGGATTTTGATCAACAAGCATATAGAATAATTGAATTTATATTTCAATTTATTCAAAGTCAGGGCAATTAGATGCCATTGTATGGCCTAGCCACTTTAAAAAAATTGAAACTCAAGTTTTTGTGCATTAAATTACCTTTTGAAAGTTTTATTCATTTAGTTTTACAAAGATAAGGACCCATGCAATTTTTCAAGACCTAATAAGCTTTGGATCATCTTATTCAAATTTTTTTCTCCTCCATTAATGTACCTATATGGCCTGGCAGGTTGGCAAAAATTATTTTTGGCACCAAATTTTTTTTTGAAAGGCTTGTTGACATTGTGGGAGGATTTTAGGAAGATTTGCAAATTTTGAAGCCCTGAGAAGGCCTCTATCTCCCTCAAGTTTTTTTCTATCCTCCCAGAGCTGCATCATTTTCACCTCCAAGAAATATTAAGGTAAGTATAAAGTTATTTCAAATATTTAAAAAATAATTTATTTTTTAATTTTACAAATTTGATTTACTTTTTATTAAATTATTTCACCAAAAAGTTTTTAAAAAATAATTAATTTGTTTTTACTTTTGTTTACATGCACAATAAATATTTTTTTCATGTTTTTTTAAAAAATCAGATAAAAATAATTAAATATAATATTTTACATGTAAAACTTTGAATTCACTCATAAATAAGTTGGTGATTATATTTTTTGTGTAAAAATTTGTAAAAGATAAGTCTAGGGTTCAATTATCATTAGTCTTTTTCTTTTTTATCTCTTATTGACTCTAGTCAAAATTAATTGCAAATTAATTTAATTTGAATTATGTGTCTTCCTTATCACGTGAAAACATCTGACCTATCGACTTGTCCTTCTTTTGACACTTGATCTAGTCTAAATGTAGGTAAGTATAGTCATCTAACCAATCAATCTTAAGGTTTTGGTACATTTCAAACACATTGGTGTGATCAATTTTTGTTTTGAAACTTCTTGTTATTGATTTTATACATTTATTATTAATTGTGTTGAGGTAGTAATTGAGTGTGACTCTTTCGACACCTAGAATTTTGTAACTTTATTTCAATTTTTTACTTTGGTTAGCATCTAAATTATATATCTAAATATATTTGTATGCTTAATTCACTATATTTTATAAATAATTTTAAAAAAAACATTGAAAAAGGTTAAATCATAAAATTGTTCTTATTTTTAATGTATTTTTACAACACCTTCCTTTATCACAAATTTGTGAAAAAATTTTGTTTTATCAAGCTTTAATTTTAACAAATAGTGTGTATTTACTTTTTTAAATTTGTTTTAATTATCAATAAATTTTAAATTCACATTTAAAAGGTTATTTCTTAATCATTTAGATACTGTCATGTTTAAAAGGAAGTCATGACTTGTCTCACTTTTCCTTAGACAAATCCAAAACACTTAATAGAAATAACTATAACATATGGAAAATTTATATTAAATATGAATTCATGGCCCATAAATTATGGAATATTATCATTGAGAATAAGAAAGCTCCGTCTAGATGGCATGTGACCCTTGAGCATAACAGTGCATTTCAACAAAAATCTCAGGAAGCTATGTCTATTATCTTATAGAGTGTTAAGGATGAATTCCTTCTCCACATTGGCAATCAAGAATATCCTTGTGAAGCTTGAAAACTTCTTAAATCCATGCATAAGGGCACTCATCTCTCAAAGATCATTAAGTTAATCTTTGAATTACTGACAACACCTATGAAAGGTGATGAAAAAGTTATGAATTTTATAGCTAAAATTAAGAATATTAAGGCTCAGTTAGATGGTTTTAATTGTAATTTGATTCAAGATTAGTTAATTTATTTTATCATTCAATTGAATATTCATAAAAAATTTATAAATTTTATTTGAATTTTGAATTCTAAGTATCAAACTGAGCAAGATATTCCTGACCTTACCACCTTATCTGCTCTCTTGATTTAAGAAGAGCAAGTAATAACCAAATTTGATTTTAAATAGAATGTCACTTAAAAACTTCTCATCTTAAATAATGCTTCTGATGATAATAAAAAATAAAAATCTAACCCTAA
Organism: Torreya grandis; assembly: GCA_037957365.1. NCBI lineage: Eukaryota > Viridiplantae > Streptophyta > Pinopsida > Cupressales > Taxaceae > Torreya > Torreya grandis. The sequence goes on along the minus strand of JARHVA010011430.1, from coordinate 29,328 downwards.
CTTTGGTAAAGGCAAAAATGAGAACAAGAAAATTAGTAATAAAAATCATAAACCTAAATTCAATAGAAATTATAATTTATGTGGTAAATTTCATCATAGAAAGGAAACTTGTTATAAAAATAAGGATAAAATTAACAATCAATCTTCTAAAAATAAAAAAATAAAGAAAACTAATCAAAATAAATAGAATAATCAAAACCCTAATCAAAAAAATAATTAAGATAAAAATATTATTGCTTTATATATCACTTTATTTGTTTCAAATGAAAATGAGTGAATTTTAGATAGTGGTGCATCACACCATATGACATACTTATCTAATATTTTTTATGATTCTAGATATATATCTAAAAGAATTTACTTAGGAGATAATTCATTTTTAAAATTAACTAAATATGGAAAAGAAAAATTTTGAAATATTGTTATTAATGATATTTTCTATATACCTAAGCTTAAAAATAATTTTTTATCTTGTTCTCAACTCACTAATGATAATTTTATTTTAACATTACTTAAAAATAGTTGGTCTATTAAAAATCAATCTGGTTCCTTAATTATTGAAGGTATTCAAAAGAATGATTTATATATCTTTTCTCTTTCTTCTACATATTTACTTTCATCGCATAATAAAAATAAATCTCCGTTATATAATGAAATATTAGGGCATGTTAATTTTAAAAGTTTACAAGATATGTTTACAAATAATATCATTGTTGGACTTCCTTATATCCCCTCTCATCATAAAACTTGTGAGGGTTGCTTATGTGGTAAGCAACATACTAACTCCTATCAAAAGAATCATGATGTGAATTCTTCACATCTTTTAGAATTAATTCATAGTGATATTGTAGGTCTTTTGAAAGTTAATTCTTTAAATGGTTCATTATATACTATTACATTTATTGATGATTATATTAGAATGATATGGGCTTATTTCATTAAAAATAAATATGATATTTTTTTAATTTAAAGAATTTAAAGCTTATGTTGAAAATGCATCTAATTTGTTTTTTAAAAGATTAAGAACTAATAATAATGGTGAATATATTAGTAAAAATTTTAATTATTTTTGCATTAGTTGTGATATTAAATTGGAATTAACAACTCCTTATTCTCCTCAACAAAATGGTATTGTTAAAAGAAAAAACTACATCATCATAAAAATGGCTAGAATAATATTATAATCTACAAATTTTTCTAAGTTTTTATGGGCTGAAGCCATGAATACTACTGTTCATATAATAATTAGAGTCCCTACCAAAGCCTTGCATCTTTCTATCCCTTTTGAAATGTGGACTAAGAAGAAACCTAGTGTAACTCATCTTAAGATTTTTGGAAATCCTTCTTCTATCTTTGTTCGTAAAGTTAAAAAGAAGAAGCTTGACCCCACTTCCTATTCTTAAATTTTTTTAGGATATGAAGGTAAAACTAAAGGTTTAAGAGTATATGATCCCTCTAAACATCATATCATTGAGAATAAGAATGTTCTTATTCTCAAAAATAATTATTAGTCCTTTGTGGATCTTCCTCAATATTCTTCTATTGATAAATCTGACTCCTATGTTTCTCCTTATGATAAAATAGATGCCCTTGAAGAATTTGATGTAGCTATGGATAAATTAGATTATGAGGAAACCTATGAGTTTCATGTTCAATCTAAAATACTTAAATGGGTAAAATCTCTAATTCATGTTGATAGGCTTGTTTCTTGTGGGTTTTAGCTACACAACTACATTAGATTGCTTAAAGCTCTAGAGGTCATTTAGGAAGATTAGTACCACATTCACTAGAATGTGGGGTTTCACTATCTCTCCAACCTATAAATACCTCTCTCCATTTATATTCTTTATTCAATGAGTCTGGATTCATTGAGCTTTTTAGTTGTGAGATGTGATAGCTTTGAGAGTTGTGTGAGCTTTGAACTTCATCTCTTTATATAAGCAATGATCTAAAATAAGATCTTCGAGTTTGGTATTCTAAGATTAGTTATTTTTTTAATAATTAAGTTTTTCTAATTGCTATTTAGATAATGATCTCTTTTTAAAATTGAAATTGGTCATTTGATTCTAATTATATTATATGTTAATGATATGTTAATTACTATCAATCTAACTATTTTAATTCATAAATATAAGGATAAATTAAATTAAATTTTTGAAATGACTGAGTTAGATATTATTCATCATTTTATAAGAATGATTATATTTCAAGATAAAAATTTAATTATTGTATCACAATCTCAGTATGTACATAATCTTTTTGTTAAGTTTAACATGCTTGATTATAAATCTACCACTTCTATTGAAGTTGGTATTAAACTTGATCCTAAACCTGCATGTAAAAAAGATAACCCTACTTTGTATGGATAGCTTATTGGAAATTTAATTTATCTAACTATTACTAAATCACATATTTCATAAGTTGTTAATGTTGCTTTTAAATTTATGTAGGATCTTTATTTGGATCATTAGAAATTAGCTAAATATATTCTTTGTTATATCAAAGGAACAATTAATTATAGTTTATTTTATTCTTCTATTGATAATGCTAAATTATATAGTTATTGTTATGTTGATCATGTTGGTGATACTTTAGATTGTAAATTTACTTCTAGATATATGCTTAAGTTTGGTGTAGGTGTTATCACTTGGAGCATCAAGAAGCAACCTATTGTCTATCTTTTTTCTACAAAAATTGAGAACAAAAGTGCTATGAAAATTTTTAAAGGGTCAATTTATCTATGAAAGCTATTGTAAGAAATTCATTTGGATGTTTCTCAGAGTACCATCCTTTCTTGTGATAACTAAAGTTGTATAGCTCTAGTGAAAAATCTAGTGCAGCATCAAAGAACTATACATATTGAAGTTCATGTATATTTTATCTGAAAGAAAATCCTCAATGGTGATATTAATCTACAGTTCTATTTTATGAATGAATAAGTGGTAGATATCTTCACAAAACCACTTGATGCTACCAATTTTTGTCAATTTCATGTAATGTTGGACCTCTCAAAGTTGTCATTGAGGAAAAGTGTGCATGACAATGCCACTTACTAATAGCCATGTGTTTATTCTTCTTATCTATACTTCTCATTTATAAAACATTAAAAAAACTTCATGTGAAAGTTATTTGATTTAAGTAAACTTTGTGTGAAATTTTTACTTTTAATAGCATAATTTGTAATGAAAGTCATGTTATAAAAAGCACCAAATATACTTAATGATTATTCATAAGAAATAGTAAGATGTAATTTCACAATCATGTTATCATAAACTTACTTTTGAGTGGTTTATGGATTATAATTTTTTTTTGTTTTAAAAGGTGACTTTTGGCATGATGAAGGTTTTTAAATCTTTCAAATTTTACACAGTATAATTTTTTTATAATGACAATGGCTTTTATCCCCACTTAGCATTAAGGGGGAGTATTAAAAAAATTAATGTTTAAGTGGTTATTATTAACCCTTGTCTTATATTGGCAAGAAATTGAATAAATAATAATATATTATTTATTTACTCAAGGTGTAAACTTTGGAAAAAATAAATAATCTTATTATAGTTATTTAATATTTATCAAATGTTTATTAATTGGATTTATCGATGTGGATGGACCCATTATTTTTACAATGATCACATCCTCTTGTGAATAATTATAAATAGGGTTTCACCCTTATTTTAAAATATCTCTTGAACACAAAAATATTCAAGTATTTCTGTGTGTGGCAAATATTTGTCTGAGATAAACCTGTGAAGAATTTATCTGAGTGAGATGAAGATTTGATGTATTAAAGTTATTATTGTTTCTCAATATTGAATATCACTTTGTTGAGTTTTTTTACTTCTTTGAGATTTTTCTCAGGATAAATACCTATGTTGTTTTTTATTGATTTGGGCTCATTATATTATTCTTTTCTCATTAAATCTCTTCAAGATCTGTGTTTATTACATTTATATATTTTACCATATTTATTGTAATGTTTTCTCTCTTTTTCATTGAATCATCAAGTAGAATTTCATTTGCATTATGTATGAAATCTGGCCTATCATTGATATCAGAGCTTGGAAAATTTAAATTATTTTATTTTTTCTCCTTTGATTCAGCTATATGGATTGCATAGCTTTGATCTTACTTAATAGCTTGTTTTTCTCTATGTTTTTGTAGTGAATCCACCTTCAAAGAGGAATTTTGGTCTATAGGTAGGTGAGCTGATAATTTCCTATAATTTTTAATTTATTTTTGACATGTTTCAGTTTGTTCCATCAACATACTAGTATAGGATGTGTTGGACTGCATAGCATACTGCTAAAGTGTTTTAATTAATTCCCTGGTAGTGAGATTGTAATTGTCAGATTTTTTTTATCATACATCAAGGTGCCTAGACCTCTGTAGAAAAATAGAGTGATGGCTAGATGGTTTCATAGAGGTTATTTTAAGCATATACTTGCTTGATTATATCCACTCAAACCTACAAAAATATAAAACACTTTTTTCATATTACATTTATTGTGTGGTTATGTATCTGAACATTAGCACTACATTCTTCTTGTCTAGAGGCCATTAAAAGTCTTGGCAGATTATTAATATTTTCTATGAGGCATTTCACATCCTTCTTCTATTGTGTTAGCAATAGAATAAGTGTAAACTACATGGGCCTACATATTTGAAACATTTTTATAATATTATGCTCGTACTCTACCTGACCACAATTGGGTGTGGTTTCCTTTAGCGTATTGGCTAGACATATCATATTGGTTAGACATAGCACCTTCAATTTTCATTTTTTAATGACTTGGAGGGCTATACATCTATTTAATTCCAATATTAGAATTGTGGATTTATAGATCAAATCAAATTTACCACATAAATAGAAGGATAGAGGTATATATTTTTATGTTTTTCATTAAAATAAAGAAAAATTTTATTTTTTAAACGCTAATGTTTAAATTTAGAAAAATTTTAAGTTGAAAAGCATTTAATTGATATTTTAGGTAAGATACTATAAGTGAATTTGGGAAAACAACAACTAAATTAAGTAATTCAAGGAGAAATAAGGAGTGTTACTCTTTTACCCATTCATGTTTATCAAAAAATATAAATTTAGAAATTAAAAAATTGGGTATATTTATGTATGAAGTTTTTTTTTTAAGTTGGTGTTAATGATAAAATAAATCATTTTCTTCACCTTTATGTATATATAAAATGGTACCATTTTGGAATGATAAGGAGCCAATTAGGGTTAAATAAAAATTCAAAACCTCCAAAAACTCAAACAAAAACTCAAAACCATGCATTTTATTAAATCTATTGTCGGCACTACTTTAACTAGAAAATATAACTGGCTAGAATTAATAGGAAATATAAAGGACACTCAAAATATGGAAGCATAAAAACCATAAGTCTTTGGCCTTGATAAGGGTATCAATGGATAGATATGTGTTTCATTAGATACAGGGATGCAATACACTATGAGAAGCATATCATAAATTTAAGGACCTATATGACTCCCATTCCAAGTTAGAATTCATTATGTTGTAGTTGAAATTGTTCAACTTAAAGTTGAAAGATGGTGATATGATGATATTGGCTTCAGAAATACATGTTATCAAACATGATATTGAATTAAAAGGTGTCAAAATCAATATAAACATGACTACATTTATAAAATCCCTTCTTCCCAACTATTAAACTTATTTGGAGTCTCTACAAGCAAGCAAGCAATTAAAGACTCTCACATTTGACCAAATGGTTAAAAAGATGGCAGAAAAAGAAAATGCCTTTGAAAGGAAAATTGAAACCACAACAGGTGAAAGTGTGTGTTATGTTAAAAAAATTTCTTCCAAACCATCAAATAAGGACACATCTTAAAAAAATGAAGGAAATAATAAGTACAAGAACAAATACAAGGAAAAATATAGCAAAAATTAAAATCATGGTGGTCAAAATAAAAAATAGAATGATAAACTGAACCTTTATTATGAATGGTGTGATAGAAAAGCTAGTCATGGGATTCATGAATGCAGGACTCCATGGGAGAAAATTGAAACATACTATAAAAATAAAGAGATAAATTCAAAGAAATGGTCAAAAGAGTTAAACTCAACACAATTCACCAGTGAATGTGTGTTTTATAGTATAGATGATGAAGCAAATAGTGTTTTGATTAGTTCCTCATAGTTTGATGCTTAGGTTATTGATAATAGCACCACTCAATATATGAATTTTTTAAAATAATTTTTGAGGATTATAATGAATAAAGTTATGGCTTAGTATACCTCTTAGATATATCAAGTCTAAAACCATAGGGAATAGGTATAATTTGACTCACGTGTCTAAGGCTTCCAGACTACAAATTTGAGAATGTTCTCTACCTTCCATAATTGAAATGAAACGTGTTGTCCTTAGTGCTCATAAGGCAACAAATCCATTTCATTATATTAGATAATGATGATGTCATAATCAAGATAAAAAGTGACAATGCATTCATCTTGACTGGATATGAGAAAGGGAAACTACTCAAATTGAAGGGTGAGCCATCAAATTCAAGGATTCATGCTCATCTCAATGAAGATAGAATGCCTCCAAATATGTTGTGGCATGATCGATTAAGGAACACTCACTATAATAGCATTCATGTATTGAAAAATAATGGTGTTGTTGGCATGCTTACATTACCCACAAAATTAGATGAGAAGTGTGAAGCTTGCATCTTGGCTAAACACATAAGAGAATCATTTCTGAAGTCATAGTGGAAAGTAGATATAAAATTGTAGCATGTTTATTCAGACTTGTGTTCTCTTCTAATCCTCTCCACTGGTGGTCATAAGTACTTAATGTTATTTATTTATCGCTACAGTAGGATGACATGGATATACTTTTTTTTTTAAATCAGATTCCTTTGATACTTTCAAAAAGTTTTGAATAATTATTGAAAATGAAGCACAAAACCACATCAAGACACTCAAGATAGATAATGGTGGTGAATTCACATCAAAGAAATTTGAATCCTATCTTGATCAAAATGGGTTCAAACACCATATCATAGTTCCTCACACTCCACAACAAAATAGAGTAGTTGAAATAATGAATAAAACTATGATGAATATGATTCATGCAATGTTGTATTTCAAAGGGATAAATATGCACTTTTGGGCTGAAGTAGCTAAAATAGCAGTATACCTTTGCAATAAATCACCATCAACAACTCTTGAATCAAAGACTCTGTATGAGATGTGGTGTGGTCACCTCCCTTCAGTGTGACATATTGATATTTTTAGATCCACTTGTTACGCATTGATTCTAAAGGAGAAGAGAAACAAATTGGACCATAAGAGTCAAAAATGCATCCACATGGGATATTTTGATTCCTGCAAGTCATTCAGGCTATACTATGAGAAAGAGAAATTTTATTGTCATAAGAAAAGTTGCATTTTGTGAAACTATAAAGGACAAAGTGCATATTGATTATAAGTTTAGTTAACTAGATAAATATTCAAAGTTTGATGTCTATAAAGAGAGTGATTTGAATGTTCTAAACTATGAGTAGGGGACACAAAGTTGAGAATATATTGATTTTATATTGTCTCCTATACATGAGCTTGAAACTCCTCTTTAAGGAGAGAGTGAAACTTCATCAGATATTGAATAGGGGCCAAAAAAATAGAGGGTAGACAATGAAGGAACTTTATAGGATGAACCCAAAGTACTTACAAAACAGAACTAGATGCCTAAGTGGACCACTCAAATACTGAAAGATGTGAGAACTGATGAAGTTGGTAAAATAGGCACTCAAAGTGCACATGCAGCCTCCTCTCAACCAAACAAGTGTATTGATGAAATTTAGGATATGATTCAAAAATTCACATTGGATGATTCTCAAAAGGAACTCTATGTTGCATTTGATTCAGAACCAACAACTTTTAAACAAGTTGAGATGCTTGACTATTGGATAAAATAAATGAAATATGAGTATAATTCATTGGTGAAAAATGGGACTTGGAATCTGGTTAATCCACCATATGCTTGCAAATTTATTGGATATAAGTGGTTCCATTACAATAAATACATGGAAAATAGCTCACTTGACAATCACAAAGCAAGGCTTATCTCAAAGGGGTATGCTCAAAAGGAAGAAATTGACTACAATGAAACCTTTATACCTACAACAAAATGGAATACCATTCAAACCATTTTGGCTTTGACAGCTCAAAATGGATGGAAAGTTCACAAAATAGATGTCAAAACTACATTTCTAAATGGAAACCTCAAGGAAACTATGTACATGACACAACCTAATGGTTTTTCATTCAAGGGAAAAGATCACAAGGTGTGCAAACTAGAAAAATCTTTGTATGGTTTGAAACAATCCCCTCAAGCATGGTATGAAAAACTAGTTGAGCACTTCATGAACATGAACTTCAAACATTTTGAGTTTGAATATGAAACTCTTTTCATCAAAATAATTGACAAACTAGTTATATTTATGTGGTGTATGTTAATGATTTAATCATCATAGAAAACAATGAATTTTAAACTACAAAATTCAAATTAGAGTTGATGAAAATCTTTGAAATAAATAATTTGGGTTAACTTCATTACTATTTAGGTATTGAAGTAATTTAGAAACCAAATTATTTATTCATCACTCAACAGAAGTACATTGGTGACATTTTGATCAAGTTTAGAATGGAAGATTGTAAGCCTCTCATCACGCCCATAGAATAAAATCTCAAATTGGCATCTAAAGATTCAACATATTTGGTTAATGCCACTCAATACAAATATCTCATTATAAGTATGATTTATGTGACTACCACTTAACTAGATATATAATATGCAGTTGGTATCCTCTCAAGATTCATGCAAAAACCTAGGGAGATTCATTAGGTATCAGCAAAAAGTGTCCTCAAATATCTCAAAGGCACACAACATTTTGGGCTCAAATACTCCAAGGCAGGAGACTTCAAATTGGTTTGGTATTTAGATTTTGACTATGCTAGTGATCATGAAGATGGAAAGTCCACCTCAGATTTTTTAATGAATTTGGGAACAATAATTATCAGTTGGAAATCTAAGAAGCAATAAGTGATAACAATTTCTTCAGTAGAAGCAGAATATATGGTTGCTTCAGAGGCAACTAGAGAGATCTTATGGCTCATAAGGATTCTTTCATATTTATAGAAGAAACAAGTTTCATCAACACCTTTCATGGTTGATAACACTTTTTCAACCTAGATGGCAAAGAATTTAATCTTTCATGACCAAACCAAGCACATCAATGTCCAATTTCATTTGATTTGGCACTATCTGAAAGATGGAAATGTCAAGTTTCAACATTTCCCAATAGCATAGCAACCAATAGACATCTTGACAAAATCACTTGGACAAGAAAAAATTGAAAAGTTTAAAGGAATGCTTGGTCTAACAAAGACCCCTACAAATTAAGAGGGTATGCAACAATATTAAGATGGTGTCTATCTTAGGTGTCTAGCATTTTGTCTTATTCATTAAGCTTTCCATTCTCGTAGGAATAGGAGTCATTGGGAGTATGAAATGAATAGTCTTTATTAGTCTATTTATTGTAATGTTTGCTCTCTTTTTCATTGAATCGTGAAATAGAATTTCATTTGAATTTCATATAAAATCTAAGCTGTCATTCAAATTGTCTTTAAAACGTATGGAATATTATTTAAACCTAGAGGGTTAACTAAAATTTTAAAATTGAATGCATAGTGTTATTTATGGATGACATTGTAATAATTAACAATAGCTCATATATGCTTTAACCATGCTATATAGTTGTTATGTTAGTTGATATTGCATGGAAATATAATGATGGTCAACATTGCATGGATTAATGTATTGGGGATTATGACTTATTGTTAGTCAGTTTGTGTAGATTAAATGGAGTAGATGTTGGGTTTTGTTTAAGTTAAAAGGCATGCATATTTTATAATAAATATATAATGATTATTTTATTTGAATCACTAGAATTTTGGAGACGCTTAGGGCTTTTAATCAGTCGTTGACTCTAGGTTAACCATCATTCTTACAAAAATCATGATGAAAAGTTTAGTTATTGGTTGCATGGTGATAGATTGTAGCTTAGTAGGGGTTCTGTTGAGCTATTTTTTCATGCATATTTATAGTAAGTTTTGTCTATCATGAATGGAGGAGGGTAAGAGGATGGATAAGAATAAAAGAAAGGAGAATAAGGATATGAGGCATGACATATGGGAAGTATCAAATAGAAAGAGCAGGAGGAGAATTTGAGTTAAGGAAGAAGAATAATTATAGCTTCCTTGGCATAATTAACATATCAATTTTGTACTTAAATTTTTTGTGTGTGTAATGTTTGATGGATTTTAGAATTGAATGGTTACTGGGTTTTTGATTTGTCTATATGTTATGAAAAAATTTAAATGTCTGTATGTAGGACCCTATAGAAGGCTTGACCTCCACATAACCCTACATCCAACCCAGGGTAACCTAAGGGAATGGGGTAGAGTTGTAGGAATTACCATGGTTATTTGGGCTATAATGAAGCTTTATCTTAAACTCCTTTTCAATTCAAAAATATATGTTACATCATGGAAATATTATTTCTTTAATGATTATATTTTATGAGGCTCATCATGGTTTTATTATCAAACCAGTTTAGACATATATTCATTAAGGTATTTAAATAATCTAAACTGAAATTTGGGTTGTATGAGGGCTTGACTATGTATAAACCTATTTGGATTTTGGGTTTAGATGAGTGGTTTCATATACAAAATTGATTTTATAGATATATACATAGATGTGTGTGTGTGTGTGCTCTAATTGAATTATATCTCTGTGTGTGTGTGTGTGTGTGTCTGTGTGTGTGTGTACACACACACACACGCACACACACACACACACACACACACACACACACACACACACACACACACACACACACACACACACACACACACACACACACACACACACACACACACTTGTCTTCTACAAATTTAGGGATTTTGAAGGAAACTATATGTATAGGGTACCTATATATACAAATTCAAGGTTTTGATTTCAAATGAATTTTGTTGCTTTAATTTTCAAATGCATTCTATATATTTTAAACCTAAAACATAGTATTCATATTCAGATATGTTATAGATGTCATAACATGCATACTTATATATGGATTTAGAAATAAAATGATTAAATTCATAACATATAGTCTAGGTACATGTAGGTGAATGAGAGAAATGTAGTTTGTGCACTTAGTTTTATGCATATATATATACACAAAGATGTTAAATTTGATATGGCAGAGTTAAGATTCCATTGTATTCATTATATATGAACTATGCGTGTGTATATTTATGACTGGGTATTATTTCTTATTTGGATTAGTGTATGGTTTGAGTAAGAGTCTAACATAGTTGGTGAAAGACTAGATATGCAGTTATATATATATATATATATATATATATATATATATATATATATATATATATATATAATTTGGTTGAAGAGGTTTATGTTGTCAGTTATGAGTTATTATAATAGAATTCCCAATATGGGCATAGTCGGTTGAGTTTATGTATTTAATTTAATGTTAATTTAAATCTATTGACTTGAGATATTTGATTAAAAGTATTTGTTATAAATGGTTGGTTATGTGTATAGTGTGAAGTATATAAAATTTTGTGTGTTTGATATATCTGGTTTAAAAAAGGGCTATGGGACTATTTTATTAGCTAGATATATACTTAGAGTATACAGAATACTCTAATACATTATAAAATGGATGTATTCTTAGAGTATATTATATACAATCAAGTATTTGTATAGTTTTATCATTATACTCTATATTTTTAGATATATATATATATATATAGTGTAGATTACATGGTTGTTGACAATGTTATAAATTTGAATGAGATTATGTCATATTTGTGTGTGTGTACATAGTGTGTTATGTTTAAAAACATTATAATCATAATTGTGTGAAAATAGATGCTTTTATATATTTAATGTTGTATAAAAGCATTCAAATAATTTATTTATGAGTTTAAAATATAGAGCATATTATGATGTTTTGGAATAGCTTTTGTTTTATATGTGGAATATGAAAAAATATATAAGCCTTTATTATAATGCTTGTTTTTTATTAAGTAATTAGGAAAAGAGGGTTATGGGCCCTTTACAAAGCCACCCCATGGGCTCAAAAAGCCTCCAGTGAGGCAAAAACAGCACACTAGCAACACATACATAGCACTACAATAAAAAATAAGAATGCAAAAACATAAGCAAACACACAGAACCAGAAAATCAACTATGGGCTATTAGTAGTCCCATATTTGGCAAGGAACTCAATAATTTCCTTATAATCACCAAGGCTATTCACACCTACATCTCTTAACTTGATGTCAAAATCATTTACCATAACAAACATGGAAGTCGCATGATGAAGTGACTTAGTGGCATATTCAGCCATTAATTTCCATTTTTTATGCATTTTGTCCATTTTAGCCTTGATTTCCATGACTTCCTCCATCATCATGACACATAGAGAGTAACTACCTTTATTTTCTTGGCCTCGGGGCTCAACAACATCCTCCTCCATCTCATCGAAGTAGGGCTTATTCATTTCAGGAAAATGGCTCATTCCCTTAGTTTCTTACTCTGACTCTGAGGGAGACCCATCTTTACTAGCCTCAAAAGTGTCTTAAAAGAAATAAAAGTCATCAGAGATGATAATGCCTTGAGGATTACAGAATGGGATTCCATCAATATGGTTGGACCTGCAAACACCCACGCTACCCCCATCTTCATTCTCGACTAGATTAGGACCTAGGTTCAAAACTTTCCCTAACACCTTAGCACCCCTAAGATCCTCCTTCACAAACTTAACCTTTTTTGGTTTAACATTGTCTTCATCATCAGCCACCTTTCAGTCCCTTTTAGTAGACCCCTTCACATCCCCCTAGCTAGGAGTCTCAAGCTTACCACAGGGTAACTTAGGGGAAATAGCTTTGGAAATAGGGGGACTCAAATGGGATGATACAGTCTTCAATTCTAGGCCCTTCTAACAAAGTTTTAAGGGAGATTTTGGGGGTCCTAGCAGACTTCTTGCCTTTACCTTTAATAGCATGAGAAGGTTATGATAGGGATCCTTCCAACAGACTAACTTTGATTTGCTTCAAGGGACACAAGGCCAAATTAAAGTGGTATAATCTAAATATGAGACCTTGGTGGATGGGAATGAGGGGGAAGTTAGGATTTTTGGCCTGTAATTCCTTATCTGACTTAATGGAATTCTCTAGAGAAGACAATAGAAAAAAGGGGAAGATAATTTCAATTCTATTTCTAAAATGGTTGAGTAAAGTAAAGTGGTAGTGGTAAAATGAATCTTCCTTCAAGAGTGAATAATTTCATAATCATGAGATAAATTTGTCCCTATAGTACTGAAATTTTTTCTCTATCAAATCCCCCATGGAGCTTCATAGCAACCTCACCTTCCCTAAAGAAAATCCCCATGTTTTTTGGGTCTGGCACCCTGCTACACTGACTAATTTTTTTCCCTTTGATGGGGAGCCCTGTGGTTTACCCAATCACCTCCTCAGAGACTTCAAAACCAATACCCCCCATACATACTTGTCTGGAATTCTCCTCCCAGAATTCAACAAAATAATGAGAGAGATTCTTATCATAACCAATCATCCCATCAATAAAGGAAGCCACCTCACCCTCCTGGATAATGTGCCAGACCATAGGGTCCAAACAAAATTTTTGTAAAGAGTTTGGATCAATCTTGACAATGTCACCACCCATATTCAAAACCAGAGAGACACAAAGCGCATGAGATTATTTAAGGCAAAGAGTAATGGAATGCTTAACAAAATATCTAGCAAGATTAATAAATCCTTTCAATCCTATCAACAATCATGAGAGTTCTGCGATAATCATATAGAAATCATTATTGATATCTACGTAGCCTTTCCCACACTAGAACTTAGCCTTAGTACTGACTCGTATCTACCATCTCATGCAATGATCACTAGATATAGGGCATGTTAAGAAATAATTTCCCTCAAATAAAACTTAACATATAAATGTCCCCTCCTCTAATCATCATTTTTCCACTCATCTCCCTGCTCATCTGACTATTCATCACTATAGCCTACCTATCTATTGTCTACCTCTTCCACTTCATTAAGGTCCAATGAACTACCTAGTCAGCGTGTCTTTATTTCCTTAGTTTCTAGGTAAGCCAATATTTAGGCCAAATATTTCTCCCACCTTTCAAGATACATGTGGGTATCTTTGTGTGTTTACTAGAAATATCCCTTCATTCTTTACTCGCATTCCCATGTCAATTGTTGATTACTATAATGGTTCTAATTACAATGTCTAGAACTCAAAATCCAACAGTTCCATAATCCATAAATATATTATCACCTTTCAAGGGGAAATAGTCACCCCACTCGAACCAATAATGTAGATGCATAATATTCCACACCACTTAATCCACATATGTGCTTCTATCCTTGCTAAAAATAATTTAGAATTGGCTTGGTAGATTAGATAGGTTTCTCCAGCATCACCAGTGATTGTTATTGCTTCCTAGGTTTTTCATACCATCTTCTACCACGTTGCCCTCCCTATAAATGTGGGATACCTTGTGCTCCTCCATAGAATTAAGAATTAATCATATGTCTCCAATTATATCCACTAGTTTCTAGCCTATGTTCGCTAATCCTAGGGTAGTGTTAACAATTAATTACGAGTCTCCTTCACCATGAAGTTTTCAAATGTTTAGGGAAATAACAAGTTTAATTCCCCACAACATTTCTAGGGATTCCACCTCATTATTTTCTTTAATTCCAATTCCCTCAGTGTATGTCACCACAAAAATTTTGGAATCTAATCTAATAATGCCTCCTCCACTAGCCACTCTGGGTCCCCTTTGGCCACCTCATCAAAGTTAAGTTTACACCATCCTTCTTGAGGCAAGGTCCATTTAGTGTTAGACCAAAAAAAAATTATAACTATCTATTTGATAAATGTTTGGGCTTATTTTCCATTATTCCAATATTTTTTGTTCTTCCAAACCTGAAGGGCTCTCAACAGCCTTGAATTTGTTGGTATTAATATTCTCCACTAGCAACTTAGAAATGTCTAAAACACTTCCAAAGGAGTTTTATATTTTTATCTAAAAATTATATTATTTCATTATTTCCATAAGTTCTACACAATGTGTGGGGGAATTTGAACCCATAATTCCTTCACTATTATAAATCTAAATGGGGGTCTCCAATCTCTAACAAGGTCCACCATTGTGCCATTAAAAACCTAGGTCAAATTGAGCCTCTACATAACTGACTCCAAACCTCCCAAGCAAAGTTATAGTGCAGAACAAGGTGAGTGGTGATTTCTTCCTCCTCTCCATAGAGAATACATCTATTTGGAATTTGAAATTCTCTCATATTTAAATTGTCCAGAGTCATTATTTTATTATGTATTAATGTCCACCAAGAAAAGTTAATTTTTGATAAAAGTTTTGGAAGCCAACTTTCCCCCATAACCTATCCTCACCTATGTCTAATAGTAATTCATAGGAAATTTTAATAGTGTAAAATCCCTTATCATTCTTATCCTAGATCATCTAATCTTATTTGGGAATAAATGGGATCCTAAATTCAGCTAATTCCCCTTACTATTGAAGGGCAACCTCTTTAATCTCCTCCTGATTAGGGGTGCAATCTATGATATTTTTCCAACTTATGTTATCCCCATTATTTTTAATTAAATTATTCACTTTAGCCCCAAATAAGCTACAATATCTATCCATTAGTCTACCATAATTCAATTCTTTTAGGGGAAGATCCTTTAGCCATATGTCTTGCTAAAATCTAACATTATTTCCATCCCCAATCTTCCATTTGATGCCTCTGTGGAGGAGACCATGGGTTTTGAGAGTCCCATTCCATATAAATAATCCTTTAATAAGATCTTATTTCATTAGTATCTTTCTACCAGTATTCCCATTAAGATACTTAGCTGTCATGATGTCACCCTAATCCTTGTTCCCTTGAATTAGGTTCCACCCTCTCTTTTTCATGAGGGCTTTTTTTATGAGATGTAATATTCTTAAGCTAAGGCCTCCCTGATATTTGGGAGTGTAAACCTTATCCCATCCTACTAGTGTATTCCTCTTCTTTTCTTCCACCCCTGACCATAGGAATTTATTTTGTATCTACTCAATCTTCTCAGCCACAAATCTCAGGATTTTGAAAAGACTAAAGAAGTAGTTAGGGATGCCTTGAAGGGAAGATTTGAGGATTTGAAAATTACCAACTTGACTCAATAGGGATCCTTTCCAACCCACTATATTTCTTTGTATCCTTTGAATAATCAGGTTCTATTAATCTGAGGTGACTTTAGTAATCGTAAGCGAAAGCCCAAGATAGGTGGTATGCAACCTCACACTGAAGCATCCCAAAGTTCTAGTGATTTAGGGATGAAATAAAATTATAAGTTACTTTGTGATTTGGGTAACTGACATCTTTGATATGATCATACCTAGATGGCATGTTATATTTAGGACTATTTTTTATTATATTTATTATTTGGTAATAAACTAGATGTTATGGATTCATTGCATTATATTTGACAGACTAAATGAATGTATTTAATATTTTTCTAATTAGCATATTTTTATCAACTAAAAGGAAGTATTTTGAATGAATATAATTGTAGTTATATTATTATATATTTTAACTAAAGCTTGCATTCATGACTCTAAATAATCATTGGATAGATTCCATTGGCTTAATTAGCACCATCAATGCAAGATGAGGTGTGATCCGATTGAGTGGTGTGTATGAAATTGACTAATCTTGGAGATCATTAATTATTGAAAATTTTAGTCAAAGTAATATTTATAATTAAACATTATCATTTTATATGTTGATATAATTTTCATAATTGTGTGATATCATGTTAGAACAGACTTTTTTATGATACACATAATGTATTAGATATCTTTAACACATGGGTTCTAGTTCATCACTTTGGATTCCTACACCATCATTATTTACCCATCCATGAAATAAATTCCATCCCCTTGTTGGGATATAGTGTGGGGTATCTATATTCTATGGTTGGTGTGGAAAATCATCCAAATGATGTTATCCCTCTTAGCTAGAGTACTATATTAGAGACTACACTTAAGATTACAGATTGATACTTTAGTCATGAAAACTCATTCTCTATGGATATTTGTATCATATTTTATTATTTTAAATATTATTTATTTCTAAAAACTGTAATATTTATTAATTATAGTTCTACAATAGTGGTTTTTATATTTTATCAATCATGGATAAATATGTACTATTTCATAAATAATTTAGATGTAGTATTTATTATTTACTTAGCATTGTTAATAATTGTTGTATCTATTCATGGTTATCCTTAGCTAAGTGGATTAGCTATAAAGTTTTTGGTTAACTATAAATGTAGTTAGTTACATATAAATAGTTAGATTTCTCATGGTGAAATCCGTAAGATGAATATGTGTAATTAATTTCTTTTTTAAATTAATATATTCTAATAAAATTTTGTGGGTTTTTTATAGAGTGTGAGTGAATCAAGTCAACTGACACTGTCAAACTAGTGAGGCTGGATGATACAATCAAGTCCAACCTTAAAACTTGGAAAGATTAAGTAATTTTCTCACCCCAATCATACCAAAAGTGAACCAACTACTACAGTAAATTAGCTCCATACAGTCTGTAAAAGATTTCTCTAGTGAGTGATGACAATCCTTGAGAGTCTTTTGAAGTCTGAAACTGATTTGGATTTTGTAATATTAGGCACACATTGCATAACATATGCACCTTTAATATGTCTCATGTTGAAACTATGTATAATAATGGTACCAATGTATAGAATTATACCACAACCATGAATCTAAATTATATAATTATGTGCTTTGGCCAGTTTGTAAATTATGTAAGTGTGGAGAATATGCTTCCAAATCATGAGCCCACTATATATAGATAAATATAAAAACTAAAATAGGTGGCAATGTGGAGGAAGTATGGAGAACATGCTTCCAAAACATACCCCCACTGAATCTGGGTGTTTCAAATATTGAATAAGTGTGGATAACATGTTTCTAAAGCATACCCTCACTGAATCTAAAACTTGTGTCAAATGTGAATAAGTGTGGAAAACATGCTTCTAAAGCATGCCCTGATAGAATATAAAAGTTGTGTCAAATATGGAGAACATTACTATATGACATGCCCCCTTTTGAGGTAAGGGAAGAATATAAATCAATGACTACCTCACCTCAAAAGGATAATATGATTATATAATCTATAAATAAATAATATAACATATATAAGAACATGTCTAGGTAAATATAACATTGAAGTGCATAAAAAAATGTGATCATATTAAGACCTAATATTCATGATAAATATCATGGAACTATATAAATAGTAATAGTACAATCTCAACAAAAAAATAAGCACACACAGAAGAGCACTCAAAAATAAGTCAACATAGAATGGTCCTAGTAGACCGTAAATAAAGGGCATATTCAAATGCCACACAATCAAAGGGACATGACTTTGTTAAATGTCCACAAAAAATAAGAATGACATATTCAAATGTTCATTTAATAATCAATGACATATTAAAATTTCAAATAGAGCACACATAGGCATATGGACTACAAATAAAGGAACATATTCAAATTTTAAAACAAGTAAAATAATAACAAGGAAAGGCACTCAAGAAAGTGCATAAAGTAAAGCATAATAAATGATCAAAAACATATCATAGTAGCCCATGGATCTAATTTTTTATAATAAAAAATTCAAATGCATAACATATCAAGTACCCTATGAAAGATATAATCATTGATAAAGGTATGTGTAAATACATAAGAATTCAAACATGATAATGTAAATAATATATAATGATATGACCTGGAAGCATCATGATCATAGAGGTGGATACCCCCAATGTCCATATGACATAAGGAGAGGGAGGGCCTAATATATAAAATAGGAATAGATCATGTATTTGTGTATGCATGTATCACACTCAAGTAGAAGTGTGACACATGTGTATGTAGAAATAACTAATATGTCATCCAAATAGATGCCAAAGAGCCAATAGAATATGTAGGTGCCAAAAATGTTTTTGAATTTTTAGAGTTTTCTTATTTTGTTGGTATTTTGGAATATTGAAACTTTTATGTTCCCAAGAAAGATGTGTCGAGTGTAAGATCATCACTATCAACTATGTGGTTTATCCTCTTATTTAGGGCCAAACAATGGTTGTATTGCATGGTTGTTGACTATGTTATAAATTTGAATGAGATTATGCCATACACACACACACAGAGTTGTGTTATGTTTGAAAACATTATAATCATAATCACGTGAAAATGCATGATTGTATATATTCAATGTTGTGTCAAAGCATTAAAATAATTTATTTATGAGTTTGAAATATAGAGCATATTATGATGTTTTGGACTAGATTTTTATTTTATATGTGGAATATGAACAAATATATAAGCCTTTTTATAATATTTATTTTGAGGATGAAATAACATTATAATTTACTTTGTAATTTGGGTAAATGGTAGCTTTGATATGATCATACCCAGATGTAATGTTATATTTAAGATTGTTTTTTATTTTGTTTATTATTCGGTAATAAACTATATGTTATGGATTCATTGCATTACATTTTATGGAATAAATGAATGTATTTAATATTTCTATACTTAGCATATTTTTATTAGCTAAAAGGAAATATTTTAAATGAATATATTGAATTCTATATTATTATATATTTTAATCAAATCTCACATTCATGACTCTAAATATGTATTGGATAGATTCCACTAACTTAATTAGCACCATCAATGCAAGATGAGGTGTAATTCAATTGAGTGGTGTGTATGAAATTGACTAATCCTAAAGATCATTAATTATTGAATACTTTGGCTAAAGTAATGTTTATAATTAAACATTGTCATTTCATATGTTGATATAGTTTCCATATTTGTGCGATATCATGTTACAAAAAATTTATTTATAATACATATTATGTATTAGATATCTTTAATACATGGGTTCTAGTTTGTCATTATAGATTCTCACACCATCATTATCTGCCCATAAATGAATCGAAGGTCATCCCCTTATTGGGAGATAGTGCAGGAGATATATGGTCTATGACTGGTGTGGAAAAATACTCAGATGTTCTCCCTCCTACATGGAGTACTATACCAAGGAATACACTTGAGATTATAGATTAGTACTTCAGTCATGAAGACTCATGCTCTGTCGAGATTTTTATCATGTTTTATTATTTGAGATATTATTTATTGCTAAAAAATTTAATATTTATTCATTATACTTCTACAATAGTGATTGTAATGTTGTATCAATTGTGGTTAAATTTATACTATTTCATTAATGATTTAGATGTAATATTTATTATTTAATTAGCATTGTTCATAATTGTTATATCTATTCAAGGTGATCCTTAGCTAATTAGATTATCTATAAAACTTTTAGTTAACTAACAAATGTAGTTAGTTAAATATCACTAATTAGACTTCTCATGATAAAATTTGTAAGATGAATATGTGTAATTATTTTTTTTCTAAATTATTATATTCTAATAAAACCTAGTGGGGTTATTACAAAGTGTGAGTGAACCAAGTTAACTCACACTATCAAACTAGTGAGGTTGGATGATGAAATCAAATCCAACCTAAAAACTTGGCAAGAATGAGTGATTTGATCACTCCAATCATACCAAAAGTGAACCAACTACTATAGTAAATTAGTTTCATGTAGTCCATAAAATTTTGACCTAGTGGGTGATGATAGTCCCTGAGAGTGTTTTGAAATCTGAAATTGATTTGAATTTTGTAATATTAGTCACACACTACATAACATATGCACTTTAAATTTGTATCATATTGAAACTATTTATAACAATTTTACCAATGTATATAATTCTACCACAATCGTGAATCTAAATTATATAACTATGTGCTTTGCCCAATTTAAAAACTGTGTAAGTGTGGAGAACATGATTCCAAAGCATGTCCCCACTATCTATAGAGAAATATAAAAACTAAAATAAGTGGCAATGTAGAGGAAGTGTGAAGAACATGCTTCCAAATCATACCTCCATTGAATATGGGTGTGTTGAATAATGAATAAGTGTGAATAACATGTTTTCAAAGCATACGCTCACTGAATCTAGAAATTATGTCAAATGTGAATAAGTGTGGAGAATATGTTTCCAAGCATGCCCCCATTGAATCTAAAAATTGTGTCAAATATGGAAAACATTACTCTATGACATGCCCCCATTGATGTGCCCCCCTTTGAGGTCAGGGACGAATATAAATTAGTAGTTACCTCACCTCAAAAATATAATACAATTATATTATCTGTAAATGGAATCATGTAGCATATAAAAGAATATGTCTAGGTAAATGTAACATTGAAGCACATAGAACAGTGTGATCACATAAAGGCTTAATATGCATGATAAAGATCATGTCAATGTTTAAATAGTAATAGTATAAGATCAACAATAAAATAAATACACACACAAGAGCACTTAATATTAAGTCAACATATAATGGTCCTAGGAGATCAAAAATAAGGGGCATGTTCAAACATCGCATAATCAAAGGGACATGACTTAGTTAAATGTCCATAAAAAATAAGAATCACATATTCAAATATTCATACAACAATCAATGACATATTCAAACGTCAAAGAGATCACACGTAGGCATGGGGGCCACAAATAAAATAGCATATTTGAATTCTCAAATAATTAAAATAATAATAATAAGAAAATGCACTTAAGGAAGTACATAAAGAAAATCATAATCAACTAGAAAAAACATATCATAGTAGCCCATGGACCAAATGTGTTAACAAAAAAGGTTAAATGCATAGCATATCAAGTACTCTATGAAAGATATAATCATGGATAAAGGTATGTGTAAATACATAAAAACTCAAACATGATAATGTAAAGAACATATAATGATATAACTGTTGACCAAATTTCAAATTGGGGCAATCTTACTAAAAAACTTAATTTTTAAGCCTATAAAGGGGTATAATATATTGTCATGAAGTGATTTATAGGTCATTTGATGTTAATTAATGTTTTACTAACTTTGGTCAATTATTTTATAGGTCCATTATCATTTTTGAGTCATTTGAGGGGGCAAAATAGTGCATTTAATGATTTTTATGGATTTTTTCAAAAATATTTAAGTGTTAAAACATGATTTCATGTCCCATGTGTCCTTAGAAGTCTTAGGCAACTGACAGAACTAAAAATTTATAGGTTCATCAGAAGAAAATTAATTTTTTTAAAGAAAAGAAAGAAAATGACACATGTACAGCTCCTTGGGAAGTGTTCCATGTGGGAGAAGTTAATGGAACATATATACATCTCCTTAAATCTCATTTTCATGATTTATTTATTTTTAAATTTTCAAAATTGGTTCAAAACCATTTTGCTCTCTTTTCACCCTTCTTGGTAGATTGAAATGCCACTTAGGTTTTTGATTGGTAAGGCTAGCACAAGGGGTTTCAAAGTAAAATATTTTGGGGGAATATTATAAAATTATATACATTAAATTCCATAATTATTTTTATAAATGGTCAACTGTGCTTCATGAACCATCCATTTGAAGTTAAGCTTCCAAAACTATCTATCAATCTGTGCACTCTTCAGGTTTTGGTCTTGTTTAAGTAAATATGTACAAACCAGCTATTGATATTTCTTCCAAAGACTTTTTAAATATTTATAAAAATATACCCACACTTTTTTTCATTAATGATGAGGATTTTATGTGCCAATAATCTCAATTTGTAGGAGGATACAATTTTTTGATTTATGGGCAGTTTTCACCATTTTCAGAAGCTTTATACTTTGTCAATGGATTTAAGGGGTTGTTATAGTTTATTTATCATGTTTTAAATGTTTTAAAATGATCTCATGTCCTTTACATCTCATATTTCAATGCAAATTTCTTCATGAGTGTAGTCATGGAACATATGCAACCAGTCTACTACATGACTGTCATATCAGTCAGCTAGGTGCATTCAAAGGACTTTCAATGTTGATATCAAAATGTGAAACTTTTCTTGAGATTTTAATTATCTTTATGTTTCATCAAAACACCATAAAAATTATATCACCCTCTATGTTGACAAATTCCTTGGATACATGAACCTTCTGCTCATTGCCTGCTTACAATCAATTTAGTGAGCATATATAGGTGTTCAATGGTCAAAGTTTCTTGATAGGAAAGGGATTTAGAAATAAGCATAATTTTTATGAAATATTATTACATTTTTAAGTTTTTATATAAAGTCAAAATTCAATTTAAGGGTCAAAATAACATAAATTGTCCATTCTCATACACTTACTAACTACATCTGCAAGTAGTCACCTACAAATGATGAAACAGGGGGTTGAGATGTTTGATAGAGTGATAAATCATGTAATGAGACCTTAATTGGAGCCTTATATGTTTAAAATACCTTGATTAATATATTAAAAGTGTTATATATTTACAAATGGAGTTGAGATCATTTCAAGAGCTCACATGATTGTATTTTGGTCTTTCTATCCCTAAAAACACTAAATAGAGGCCTATAAGGTTTTTGGAGGTGGAATATAACATATTTGATAAGGTTTAAATGTAATATAGGTGAGTGAAGATTATATCCCTATCATATTACAAGACCTCCACCAATTTTGAGTTTAGGAGGATGAGAGGAGAATAGTTAGTAAAAGGGCTAAACTTGCCATTTTATGACTGAAAACAAGCAATAATATCTACAGGCCTAAGAGGAAGAGGATAATTTTTCACCAAGGTTTCAAAGTGGACCTTGTTCTCATGGTTTGAAGGTTAAAATTATGTAAGGTTACCTTTTATGACCTAATTACCATCATCAAAATATGACAATTCATGTTTTGACTCCCATATACATCTTGCAATCTATACATGTAGCTTAAAACATGCACCTACAGTAAAGTACCTTGGGTAGTGAGCTAACAGTTGGTGTTTGGCAGTGTCTTTGAGAATTCAAGGTGAGTAAATAGTATAAATAATTATTTTTGTGATTTAAATAATTAAATGAGGATCTAAACATCATGACCAAGGTATTATGATTCCAAAGTCACCTACAGTAGGGGTAAACATTTGTGTCTTAGTCACAACAGTGGCCTTGTTTTTTATGCCTAAATGGTGTTCTTAGGACTCTCAATATAAATTAAAGTTAAATATATATATTTTAACCTCATAGGGTATAAAAAATAGATCATGTTCACTATTACAAGGTGGATAGGGTTAATGGCAACCTATAGGCAAAGGTAAAAAGGCAATCCTACAACCATATGTTAGCTGAGTTAAGCAGTAACCTGAAGTTGATATTAGAATGGTGCTTGGAGGTTTATAAACATGATATTTAATTAAAAATTTTGTATATTACCATATAATTTTATTAAATATACCATTTCACATTGAATCTTAGGGTTAAAAACCCAAAACACATTTACAGCTGGGAATAGAGTTGGTGTCTCAGTCAATCAGATAGTGACCTTAAAGATTGTATTTTGATGAGGTTTTAGTCATTAAAAGAAGATATAAGTGAAATAAAGATATTATAAAGTTTATTATACATTTAATATTCAATTAATATCTATGTACATCAAGACCAAATTGTCAAATAGGCAATGTACACCTACAGTTGTCAAAGAAGGTAGTTTTCTTAGTCTAATGGAGCTATGATAGTTTATGAATAAAAAGAGGCACCAAATGAGATCATGCTCATAAAAAACTTTTTTAAACTAAATATAAGAAAATTTAGGTATGTTCACATCTTATCTACCTCATTTGAGGCCCTCTAGACACCCACAGATAGGAGTTGTCTCAGTCAAGTAGTGAAAACTGATTTATGAGCTAGGGTACATTATGAGAGCTAATAGAAGGCTAACATGATGAGTTATACCTATATACACTTGCCCCATATCCATAATAGGATTAATAAACCTTTAAAAAATCTAATTAATAATATACATCCATTTATGAACCTAATTTTCACTTACAAGTAGAAAACATAGTCCACTCTCAAATCAACCCTACACACAGTCATTTCTCACTATCAGTTTTGGAACTTGAGGTGTTTGAAAGGTAAAATGACATATCCAAGAGATAATTTTTTATTAAATTAATCCTTTTAACTTTTATTACCCCATTAAATACCTAGATTTGATGGAAAAATAGGAGAATTTCCCCCTATTTTGTCTCAGATATGGGGCAATTTTCCCATGCATAAACCCTACATTTTAGAAGTTTAGAGATGAAGGAGGATTCAAGTAGTTATTTGGACATGAGATAAATGTGTGTGGGTATTTTTTACATCTAATAAATCATAAATAACCTTTATTTATGTGATTAATCTTTATATGGTACTCTAAACCCTCAATTTTATAAGCAGGCCTATTAGGCAAAGTTAGGCCTAAGGGTCCAAAGGAAAAGGTCTGGTTACTTTCACTTTGATATGATCCTTATACCTCTCTAATAATGTGTATAGAGTGACTAAAAGTTTTTATAACCTTTTATATTATATTTTAATCCATCAAAAGTCTTATTTGGAGCTAAAATTCATCTCATGCCCACTTGGCATACCTAGTCATAAATCCAAATGAAGAGTTGTGTCTACTTTTCACATGAGGTGAGACTTATATTGAATTTTTATATGTTAATGGGAGTAAATAAAAAAAACTGAGATTTTTGAAGATATAAAATTTATATGATAGTCCAATTTTGACTCAAAAATCAACTTAAGCATGCAAAAGGATAAGAACAAGCTCAAATAGGCACATTCAAATGCTCATGTCTCTTTATGAAGGTTTAAATGGTGGAAAAATAAGACTAGGGTGGTTATAAAGGTCCCATAAGATCACTTTTATGGAATATTTTGGCAACTTATATGTCTAATTTTTATGAACAATCCTTAAGACTTGAAATAGGTCTAAAACCCTTATTAAACCCTGATTAGGACTAGTTTTGGAAAATGGAGTTGGAAATGCCACCATATGGACAATTTTGATCAATAAAAATATTTTACCTTGTATAGTTTCCCCTCAATCTGATCCACATGCAAATTATATGTATGGATTTGTATGGACATGTCATAAATAGGCTTTTCTTCACTATTTTATGTATTGTGCAGGCTACAGCAGGAGTTTAAGGATGAAATAAAGTTTGGATGGAATATTGAGACTTTAAATAACTCTATATTTAAATTTTACTCCAATTAAAATCTTATAATGTTGAAAAGAAACTCCTTCAACTTAGCTAGTTAAAATTGGCATAATGGACAAGCTAGTGAAGAAGATGAACTTCATGTGAACTCATTTTAAGGTGCCCCTAATTCTTCCAAGGACATGTATGGTATTAAAAATTTTCATTAAATTCATCCCATGTATTTTCATGGACAATTTATTCCAATTTTAAGGCCAAGTGTATAGGGTGCATGGAAGGACATATTTTAGGATAACAGATGATGATGGCTCTTTTTTAGTTGATTCCAAAAGACTAAGAATATAAACAATGCATAGAGAGGCATGTATTATGTCCCTAAATTTCATTCCAATCATTATAATTTGTCTTAATTAGTTATGGGACGTCCAAATAGAGGAAATCATGAAGGTAGTTTTCTTTGTGTAAATTGAGGAGTTTCTTACAATTTATTCAAGTTTGTGACTTGGATTGACATTTATTGCTCCTAACATTGCATGGTTCATCCCATATCATATTCACATGCACAATTAACTCTTTTGATCAGCTTTAAATGTGTCCCTGTGACCCTTGGAATTCTCTCTTTCTCTCTTTCTCTCAAACTCTATAAGAGTTATCCATGTTGGCATTATATTCTATGCTCCATCTGAGTATGTTGAAGCCCTACTCATTTATATACCTTTCAATCAATAAAATTAATAAGTTTTACCTCTTCCATTACTATACTTAGTGTGTGTACTTTAATATTTGATTTTGCTTAAGTGACACTCTTGTTTCCTTAGCATGTTAATTCACTCTTACAACCTATTTGTAGTTGGAAAAATTCTTCTTGCAGGGCATGTGAAGTGTTATTAGGATATGTCAAGTATTAAGTGAGTTTATATCTTTTTCATTAGCATGAAATTCCTCTTTTATAATCCTCCTATCATATATGTTCATCCTGACCTCATAATGTAACATTGATGTGAGAAGTTGTAGATTGGGAAAGTGTATGTTTGGTTTGTTGTTTGATATCAAGTGTAATGTACATATGGTTAGATGTCATCATTAAATTTAGTGTATCACATCCATTATTTTATATTTGGTTTCAATTTATTTCTCCCTTTTCACCCCCTAAATTTTAATTGTAGTTTGATCCATAGTTGTACATCAAGGGAGTTAGTCCTATCTAGAGACTCACCTTATTACTTAGGTTACCCACAAGCCTAAAGGTGATTCAATTATGCCAATTGGATGAGGATAGCCTTATCATCTCATAAAAATGTGCATATCTAAGTGACAATAGTTTTTTCCATGCCTAGTGGGACTATTTGTCCAAGGATTTGGAGAGTTCTTGGTGTGTTCTTTAACCAATCAGCCTTTTAGAGGCATCTCAATCAACACCAATGGTGACTCCAAGTTGAATAGGCTGGTCAGATAGCCCTAGTGCATCAAGAAATAAGATTTTTGGTATGTATAATCCTATTTTTTACTATTATGGATCTTATGTTCCTTCATATAGCTTTGATCAAACTCATGTTGTTCATAGAATCACCTCAAGAAGCCCTCCTAATTGTCCTTCTCCTAGTTAATCTAAGAGTGTTAGAGAGATAATGTTGGAGTATGAAAAGAAAATTATAAAGGTAGATGGGTTTAATGAGTGCAATAGATACTATAAATATATAATTTTAAAATATGAGTGTTTCTTTAGGAAAGCTCAATCCATGCAATCTATGGAAGAGAAACTAGTAAGATAGAGGAGTCACCCTAGCCAATATAATCAGCCTTGTGTGCCTTCTTCCATCTCAAGATAGACTTAACCCATGTAAAATGAACCCTCTCTCATCCAAAACCTCATATAAATGTAAATTTCCCATCAAAAGAGGATATAAGGATCTTCCAATCAACTTAATAAGCCTTCTCTTATACCAAGTGAGCATCATTGTACCCCAAATCCTTTTTATCAAATGATACTTGGTCACCAAATTAACTACTCCAATTTTATAAATTGTGAGCCCTCATTTTAATAAATCCAACCTACCCCTCTTGGAAACTAACGCATCCATATTCAATTAACTCCTCATATTCATGTGCAAACTCTTCCTAGTCTCCCTCAACTTCCTCAAGCAATCCAATCTGATATCAAGATCCCAAGTTAGAAAAAAATTCATCATGAACCAGCTCAAGACCTTGATAAAGTGAATGAATTTGTTCTTTATCATCAAGAGTAGACTATAATGTCAATATTCCAAGTTATAGGAGTGATCATCATGAATTAGCCCAAAATCTTGAAGAAGAAAGGAGGGAAGAAGTTATTCCTATTGGTTTCATATGTTGGAAAGATGTCCTTCAAATGCAAGCACAACCTAAAGAGGAAAATAAGGAGGAGGTTGATGAGGCTCATATGAATAAAAATTTAGATTTTATAAGTCATTCTCCTATCCCTCAATCTAAATTGGATTCAAGTGATGGAAGTTTTCCAAGATTTGATATGATGGTTGCAAGATGGAAAGAAGAGATTAAAGATATTCTAACATGCTTCAACTCAGTCAAGGAATTTTATTTCCCTACCACCCTCTCCTTTGATAAAGGAGATCATGCCTTGTGTGAGGTGGAGGATAAAATTTTATAACTCAAGGGTGAAGAAGATAATCTAAATGGAGGAGTATAGTTTGAGGACTTGCAGTGGTATCATAGTAACTTTGAAGACCTTAACCCTCTTGATTCCCCTTTGGCTCTCAATGAAGATGAGGGAAAGATAACTCTCATAGACTTTAAAGCTATAGAGGATAAGTTTACAAGTGTGTCTCATGAGGAGATTGACATTGCTAAGACTTTTCAAGTATAAGAAGAAGAAACAATAGGTATGGATCCATGTAGGCATGATGAGCTTTCACTATCTCTACTTGACAAGCTTCCATTTTATTTTGATGAAGGTAGTGAAAAATATATGGAAGGTGATGATGAGTATATCC
>JARHVA010011429.1:27500-58928 GCA_037957365.1 Torreya grandis | reverse complement strand
TATCACATATTGTCATCTAGGCTTACCCATTCATGATCTATACCTTCCATGCTCACACCACTCATGAAAATTCTCATCAGAGTAACACTCTTATATCACATATTATAATATGTCCTTATTCACCCTTTACATCAAACTTGACATTGAATTTTCCTTGTCATATCATGTTCATACCTCAATGACCACTTATCGTTGACCTTGACATCAATGACAACACTTCCCAACAAACTTCCCCTTTATCATTAATGGCAAATACAATATAACTAGATCAATCTCATCTTTCCAACTCTAGTATTTCTCTTTCCTTGACATTAACAACAAAGTATATTCCACAAAACTTGTCATCTAATCATTGGACTTCATGACATCATGCTTATTATAAGTTTTACCTCACGGACACTACATGATAGTCACTCTCAAAAACTGATCATTCTCTCAAAACTAGCTCTTTTATGAAATAAACATGATCACACTTGCAATTTCCAGAATCACACCTTACAAGAAAAGATCATCTAATAAATTATGGATCATCTATACAAATATTCTCCCCCTTACTCCATGCATACTTCTTTCAAATTAATTCATATCATAAGACCACACACCTTGTTCTTGACATGACTAATATCAATTAATCCTTTGATCACACATTAGGACACCATATTCTTGACATAAACTAAAGAATTAATGATTTCCATTTGGTCTTGATAGTTTGAGTTTACCATATGATTCATTAGGAATCTTAGACCATCCTCATATTAATTCAAACATATTGATACCTATACCACTTCCAAATCTATCAACATTATTCAACATATCTTCATGATAGGTACCAAGCTTCCACTGACTAATGAGTATCTCAATGAATCCTAATGGAGTCAACCTTTACCATAGGGCACTAGAACAAGACAAACATAAGAGATTACCAGATCTTCATGCTCTTATAATATTGATGATCCTTTAGGATCCGTTTAGGCTTGATTAGTGTCTTTAGCTTGACCTCTTCATCATTCATGTGGTAAACAATCTGAGATGATAATGAACACTCTTCATAATCTTGAATATTTGGCCCATGATCTACTATAGAAAATAATCCACCTTGGCTTGTAGACTAATCAGAACTAAGATTGACTATCATTGGTTTCCACAACTGGGCTTGTCTTCTTTCTTTAACTCTAGGAGCTTGAATCTTGTTGATCTATCTTGGTGATTCATGATGACATAATCTTGTAATACGACCAATTTTAAGATAATTATAACAAAAAACATCACCCATATAACTTGAATGATGTGAATTATGGCTTCTTCCATAGTTCCATGATTACTCATTCATGGAGGGTCTTCTACACTCTCTTTCTCTATAACCAAATTGACTACATGAGAAAGAGTAACCATTGAATGAATCTACATACCTTATGGCATTAAGCTATTCAATAGAATTTATCTTCATATTATTATTTAAGTTAGACTTTGTAATTACATTAGCATTCTCCTTTTTATCCTTTTTATTTATTTTGATTCTAAGATGTGCCTTATCATGTGTTACTCAGTCTCTCCTTAAAAAAATCAATCTAATCTTCATATTCCATAATTAATGACTTCAATTTATGATTCTTCCTTATTTGGAACTTAAAATCCTCTAGAGAACTTACCAATTCTACCTCAAAGTTCACTTTAGCCTCTTCTTCACTTAATTCTTCATCATGTATAAAGCCTTTCCCTTTTGAGCAACCCTCATTGTATGTTTCTATAGAAATGAATAAGTCTTCATTATTTTCATGTTCATGTTCATTACTATCATCATCACTATCAAATGTGTTTGTATCACTTACATCAGATGAGTTGTTATCTTATTTGGTATATAAATTTATCTTGTTCTTGAATGACCCTTTCCTACCTTCATACTTCCTAAAATCTTTCTATATCAATACCTTTTGTACAACTATAGAATATTTCACTTTTTAATTGATACCCTTGCTGACATTTACGACTTCATCAACCCTTAATAGGTAGGATGCAATGCTCTCATCGTCATTCATACTAAGACTTTAAAACTGCCTTTTGTGGTTCAATAACATTGCCATCTTGACCTTAGTTTCTTCTTAACAAAATATATTTATCTTATCCAATATCAAATTTGTTGAATAATAGTGAATCACATTCACAAAATTTGGATTTTTATAGGGAAAATATAATGTCATTCATTGCCTTCAAACTATTCTCACTTTGATTCTTACCAATTGTGTCAGTTAGTGGTGTAAGAGGTGAAGTGTATGTTTACATAAATGACTACCATATGTCATGGGCCATTGAAATTATGTATGTCCTCATTTTTATGATCTAAAATTAATAATTATTCTCATTTAATAATAGATCCTTACTAGTAGAGAAACCTCCTTGATCTTGACTACTATCCATCTTTGCTCCTAGGACCTCCGTTAGGATGTTAGGCCTTCTTCAAAGGAATAGATATAATACCAAATGTTATTATAAAAGTCATTAAGATGGTGGGGATTTTGGGGGGGGGGGGGGGGGGGGGGAGGGGGGTTGGCTAGGTTTGGCTAATTAGTGTTAAAAACCTCTCTTCAATTATACTAAACCATTCATAAATGACTCAAAAAAACATATAGAACTAGTAAGCAAAAACAATTATCAGCATAAGCATAAAACATAAAAACACATCACATATGTGTATAAACCATAAATGGGAATTAAAAAAACTTATATATGTAAATTTATTATAATAATATAAGAAAAAACAAAATTTAATGAAGCACCAACTCCACATGGAGCCCCAACCCCAACTAGCCAAGCACCCAATTTAAGGGAGACACTAACCCCCTAGATGACTCATCACCAAATCATCCAATTGATTGATGTTATAAAATTTATAAAAAAAAAATTATAATAAAATATATAATTATCACTTTATTTATCTCTTCACACTCTTAAACCCTCTCAAACTTCCTTCTAGGCTTATTTGTTCAACTAGGTCTCTTCAAGACTAATTAGGTTATACAACCTTGATTTTCATATGTAGAAACATTTTAGTATCTTAAATAAAGATAATATAAAATCATATGATGGTATAAAATATCTACTTATACACAAAAATATGTTATTTCATTCACTTATACTTTGCTTATTCAAATAGGCCTTAAACTACTTTGTATATATACCATTCCTTATCCATATACCACTTTGTCAGCCACAAAAACTTGACCAATTATATTTTACACATAATATTAATTAGGAAATTTTAAAATTAATAATCAATAATTACATTAGGTCCTCCATTACCCAAATAAACAAAATCCTTCTTTAGGTCCCATGGAGACATAATTCCATTAGGCTTGCTTCAGAACACATTACACTTTACCTTTGTTGGAACACTTTAAAAATCCGCAAATGGAAATAATATATCATAAAAAAATAAAATAGGCCTTATCCAACATATTTGTATCACCATTACACTTTTTACACCCAAGCACAACGTAAAACACTCTATTAACATAATTCACAATAGGGGTTTGAACACAAAAAATTATGTCTTGAATAACTGATGATCACACATAATTTAGCTACACATCCATGACAAAAAATCACTTATATATAATATTCATGACCTAAATAATATCACCTATGAATTAGACACTTTCATTTAGGGCATATAACCTAAAAAACACCTCTGCAACTTATTCACTCAAAACTACCAATTTTACTTAAAGACTAGTCATGGTGACTTAGACCTCCGACACTTGTATGACCAGATTAAAATATTATAATGAATAAAAATTATCCTCTCACATATCCATACCATCCTTAAATATAAACATTATATGTTATGGTGGAAACTATTGGTCTTATAGACCAATTTGTTGTCCTTACTACACATAGACCTCACTAAGCTAGACAAGCCATGTTGGATTCATCAATTTTACAATTAATATTTAATTCCAATATTTAAACTATGAATAAATATTAAATACCATTCCAAAAAAAATCTCCATGTTCTTGGTTTCATCATTTTATCATGATAACATATTCCTATTCATCTTCTCATTATTGCTTGGGTTTTTCACTATATATACCATTAGGCCTCTTTGTGATTAGCTAAATTGAATGACCAGATTATCACACATGAGAGTTGGAACCTATTTATAAAACTTCATGGACATGAAACATGATTCTCTACCTTCTCCTTCCATCTATTTTCTTACTATATCCAATGCAACTTTTGAATTCTACAATGACTTTTTTAGAAATAAGCCTCAAACTCAATATTTTATCTTCTCTCTCAAACAAATACCAACTTGAGGTACCTAGGAGAGTACAATAAAAATTAAAATATCTTACCTCATCATACCAATCCTTTTTTGGGAACTTTTGTTTAATATCTTCAACATCTGGTCCTTATTAGGGTTCTAGGAGGGTTTAAACATGTTTCTACTATTAAAGATTACGCATACAGCATAAACCATTACTCAAAAAACTAATGCTTGGAATTTTTAGATGTTACCTTTCCAAATATAGCATGAAATGTTTAGGTTCCCATGAAAAGGTTTAACAAGCTAATGAGGATAAGAAAATTCTTCCCAGGTTGAGAACCCTTCATTTTGAGCACTTGAGAGACCTACCAACATGTTTTCATGACGTGCCTTTAAACATATGACCTTATACTTTATGAATAACCTTGAACAACATAACTCACCTCTAACAATGCTTACATGATCTCAAATACCTTAAAATATGATCATTAATGTCCTAGTCATGTAGGCTTTCCCTAAGACTCTCATGAGTGCCCTACTACCTCACATGGATGCTCAAGAAACCTTGTACAACCACTCATACTTTTGTGCACTCATATCACTAGGCCATCATTCTCATACCTTCACATAATGTCTCTTCATGCTAGGACTAGTCTTAGGTTACTTAATCACTTGACCTAAAAGACCTTCTACCTATGCATTTGTCAACAATGGTAACAAGACAACAACATTTAAAACCACTATAATATTATCTTTGACACTAGATACGTTTAATTCTCATAATATTGTCACAACACACTGTCAATTAGCTTTACTCATAAAAACACTACTTGTGGACCTAATTATCATCATACCTTCACAAGAACCTTCAATGACAACATTTACAAGTTCAAAATGACCTAAACCTTGACATTAACCAATAGAAAAGACATTATTTTCCTTCAAATTCTCTCTTGCCTTCAAATTCTATCTTTCCTTCAAATTCTCTATTGACCACACTCTTATCTATGAATGTTGTCTCAACACATATTATCAACTAGGCTTACCCTTCCATGATTTTTACCTTCCATGCTCACACCACACATGATAATTCTCATCAAAGTAACACTCTTATATTAGATAGTACCGTTTATCCTTAGTCACCTTGAACATCAACCATACCTTGTCATATCATGTTGATACATCAATGACCACTTACTATGCACCTTCATTAGATGCACCATGACATATATGACAACACTTCGTAACAATCACATGGTTAAATTTATTAAGCTCATCTAAATAGTTCACAATGTCGCAAGTCCCTAACACAAAGTTTTATCCACAGGAGAACATATGGAAATTTATAAGGTTATCTCCCTTAGTTAATTTAATATAATGGAATTTCCATAAATATTTGAATTTACCCCCATATGTAATCATGACCTTAAATTCTAGAGGTAGATGAAAACAAATTATGCAGACAACCGAGTTAAGGTTGATAAAATTAGGATTACTTCCATGATTCAATCAATATTGTCACCTTTTTTTCAAGGAACCAACTACATTGAGTGTTTTCTGGGTAAAAGAGGATGGAAAGAGTTCAATGGTATGGGATACTCTAACTCTTCCCATATCTCTTCAAGAACTTATAATGCACCTTCTTCATCCTTGTCATCTTCATTGGGATAATCAATGCACAAAAATTTGTTTTAATAATATTTACGTCCTAAACTATTTTTCTATCCAATCAAAACATAACCATTTCCCCCTCTTTTATTCAATTTATTGAGGTGACAACCTGGTAGTATTATGGATTGATGGTGTTAGGATGTTACATTATCTTATTTTAGTGAACATTTATATATTTTTGGATAAACAAAAATTATCTATCATGGAAAACATGATAATATAATAAGAAACATTTTATTGGATAAAACTTTTGTACCTCATGTTTAATGTGGTCCTTAAGAATACCAAGAATAACTATAAATCTAGGTAAAAACATAGTAGCTACCTACGGGGTTGGGGCATGTTTTTCATCATGGCACCTAAGTAGGAAGAGGAGATGCATGAGGTCCTTCATGGCATCTAAAATTAGAGTCTATGAGAAGCAAGAGACAAGTTTCCTGGCCATGATACATACAAGAAAAGATACATACAACACACATGAGCCACATAAAGTAGGCTAAGGGGCCACAATACAAGAGAGATTGGCACATGTCACTATATCTAAGAAAGCAAGATATAAAAGGATATGTTAAAATGTCCACACATGTTAAAAACAATTAAGTTGGACTAAATCCACATGTAAGGACATGTTCAAGTGTCTGCATATGCAATCAAGAAGGCACACACAAGGACATGGGCACATGTAAAAATCATACATATGATGAAAATAAGTGGATTAGAGCCATAAAACAATGGAATATTTAAATGTCCTTGAATAAAAGAGGTATAGAGACACAATCAAGTCTTAAATAGGAAAGCTAGGAATGAAAGTATGCATGAACATGTGGTAAAAATATGGATAAGGGCTAAGATGTAGATAGACTGAGTTTAAAGTAGTAGTAGTTGGCAAAAAAATTGAGCTAGTGTAAGATGATCAATATCAAGATA
Source organism: Torreya grandis (assembly GCA_037957365.1). Taxonomy (NCBI): domain Eukaryota; kingdom Viridiplantae; phylum Streptophyta; class Pinopsida; order Cupressales; family Taxaceae; genus Torreya; species Torreya grandis. The sequence continues at coordinate 52,065 of JARHVA010011429.1, read as the reverse complement.
TACTAATTCTAAATCTATGATGTAGATTTTAGAAAGATATAACCTAGTAATCAAAATTGGATATAAGATGCCCACAAATGGGCAAATGTGTCAAATGAATAACTCATGTATATGACCCCAATGGATAGATAGTTATGCATTTGGAACGGTGTAGCAGACATAAGTCTTGTAGTAATCTGTAAGCACTCAACAAGAACAAGTGAAGCATGTATGTATGACAAAAAATGACTATACTAAGATAGATAGCATATGTAGTGTCTAAAAAATATAGGAAATATAAACACGGAAATCCACACAATCTATATGATTTATGTTTTTATAGTAAATATTTGAATGTGTTTGTGTTTTGACATGTATTATATTTTTTTGTATTTTCTAGATATAAGCTATGTACAATCAACATGAAAATGAAACTATATACAAGGAGAAATAAATAAAGAAAGCATGTAAAATAAGGGAGGAATATACTAATTGATGAATCTCATGGTTGACTCACTATCAATGAGGCCTATGTCAAATAATAGGAAAATGATCCTAAGATTGTATGAAAAGGTAATTGGGGTCCCATAACTCTAACTATGAGGAATAATACCTAATTTTGACATATCCTGTACCATCATCTTAATCTCACTCTTTTTCACATACATGTACTTATAAAGCTTGATTTTTAGTGGTTGACACTATATTACTAGCTGAGGTGCATGATCATGATATTTTTTTGGAGGAAATCCTTTGGCATATCTAAGAGCCCATATATTATTCTTTGCATATATATGCCAATGTATGCATCTTTGACTATTTTGCCTCTAATGAAAATAATTGAACCTCAAACCCAACTTCGCCCTTGTTAAGCATATTTTTTATCAAATGAGATCTCATTAGCTATGGATACTTTGCACACAACCCATGAAATTCAAAATTACTCTTCTCTAAATGAAATCACATGATTAAATTTGGGAAGCTCATCTCAATAGTTTACAAGGTAGAGATCCCCAAACACAAAGTGTACTCCACCCATGGAAATGGAAAACATATGGAAATTTATAAGGTAGTCTCCCTTGGTTAATTTAATATAATGGCATTTCCCTAAAAAATTGAATTTATCCCCATATGAAATCATGATTGTAAATTCTAGAGCTAGATAAAACCAAATAGAGCACACAATCAACTTAAGGTTGTAGATGTTCAGAGCACTTCATGAGTCAATCAATATTGTCATCTTTTTTTTAAGAAACTAACTACGTTAAGGGTTTTTTAGGTGATTATACCGTAAAGTGGATGGAAATATTTCAATGGTATGGGATATTATAACTCCTCCTATAGATCATCAACAACTTCTAATCTGCCTTCTTCATCTTGTTCTTTTTCATTAGGATAATCAATGCACAATATTTTTTCAAAAAATTTATGTCTTAAATTATTTTTTCTATCACAATCAAAACATAACCATTCCCCTAGGTGATAACCTAGTAGGCTTATGGAATGATGGTTTCAGGATGCTACATTATCCTATTTTAGTGAATGTCTACATCTTGTTGGATGAAAAAATATCTACCTTGCACAACATGATAATACAATAAGAAACATTTTTGGGGATTAAAATTATGTACATCATGTTTAATGTCATCCTTAAGAATACCCAAAAATATGTTGTCCATAATCTCATCTATAATCATCTCCATGCACAAGGATAGTTTTTAAGATTTATGAATATAATCCTTCACCAAGCATGTTTACTACAAATTTTTTAATTGGCTTAAGTAATTATGCACCACACCAGTTCTATAGAGTGTTTGTTTTTCCTCTCTAAACAGTTGACCAAGTGACATAGAAACTATTCTTATTATTTGAGCACATAACCATTTATACAAAAAGAAATTTTTAGATTCCATAAGTACGGTTTGCAAGATAACCTTTTGCCCACATAGGATTTGATGTATATCAAAAATATTCTCTATTCAATTGATCTAGTTGAGTGAATCCTCTCGATTACACTTATGCATGCCCACCTTTGGTTAAATATTACGAGACCTAAATTTAGTGTTATTCATGGAATGGGGTTGTGCAATATTTGGAACAAGACAAGGTCTTCCCTTAGATCCACCTTGAGTTGGTTGTGAGACAAACAACATCTTAAAATTTTCATGAGAAAAGCCATTATTGATCCTTTCATGTCATTGAAAATCTTCTATATACCCTGTTTCATTTTCTTACACATATTATCCAATTTAAACTTTTTATTAGAATTTAAAGCATTCTACTCTAGAAAATAAATAAGAAGTCATATTAGAATTTCACCCTGATCCAAACATTGACTCTCCTTCCTTTTTTTTCGGAATTTTCCATGTTGTAAAATATTTCTTTATCTAACCTTTATTTTTAAACCTATCATGTTCAGGCTTGAAAATATAGAATTTTATTTTCTCTTTTGACAAAATTTTGATAAAATGATAATAGACTTATGTTAACCTCGAATCAAAAAATTCCAATAACAAACATTCCTTATATTTTTGTAAGGTTTTCAAAAAATGTAAATAAATCATTAAAAACATAAAAATGGTGATTGTTGAGAAAATTTATGAAAACCACTAAATTAAACTAAATCATGCGAATATTTTCAAACTTTAGTAAAATAAATTGTATAAAAAATTACAATACATTATAAGATATATAATATTATTTAAAACTAAAATTTGTTAAGAGAATTTTATGAAAAATTGAAAATCTAATTCTACTTATAATAATTTTACTTCATATATTATATAAAATCAAAAAAATAAATTATAATATAACTCATATAAATAAATAATGAACCACTTTAAAGTGACACTCTTCATAACCTTACAATAAAAAAAATAACTTTACAATGTAATGCTCACATACTAAAACACTACCTCCTCTATACATTCCATTTGATTTCGTACCCCTCACAACCCTTGAGATAGTACCCCTAGCCACTTAGAATATTATGCTACCCAAAAAGTGCCCTATACGTGAAGTAGCATCCCGCACGGAGGACAAAAGGTAATTTACCAGTGTATTTAGATTTTTATTCAAAAGGTGGGTATCTTTATTTTGATCTACATCGTTGGAATATCATTTTTGTGGGAATTGTGGGGACGTGCCAATGTTTGCATGTAATAATGCATTTTATTTATGAAATGGGAAGGTAATGGGGTGTGATGGTGGATTTCTTTAATCGGTAGTACCTATGACACTAGGGTGTAATAGGATGTTTTTATTGAAACATATCACTTTAGGTTATATTCCTCCTCATTTAGTCAAACAATTATGTATGTGCATTTAATTTTATGTACCCTAATATCTCAAAAGTGTATGCACATCGATCATATTCATATATATAAATAATAATGTTTCTATGTGGGGATATATATAATTTAATGTATTTTAGTAGTTTTTCAAATGTCGTTCTACCCCGCCCACGCACACACACGACATTTGAAAAATTACTATATATAGTCTAGGTTATATATAATTTAATATGATTTTTATCATTCTATAAAATATAATGTTAAATATAATATTTATTAATTTTTTTTTTAAAATTATAGTAATATATATATATTTGAATTATACCAAATTAAATGAAAGAATAAAATGACTATAAAAAAAATACATATAATATATGCATGCATAAATACATATATCATGGATTTAATAAATAGTAAAAATTAAAATTAATTATTAATTTTTATTTGATAGGGTAAAAATGTTTTTGAAACTAGAGCTATGAATCGGGATAGTGAGGTTTTGACAACTAGACCCACATCTAGATACAACAAAGAGGGTAAAATATCCTCCAAACAATCAAGAACAACAAAGAGGGATTGAAATCTCCCTCAACATTTAACAAGAGAAACAAAGATACTTATAACCATGATAAGACTAGAGAACATGAGGGTTTTAAGGATTCTCACAACCAGAGGTTTTAAGGTTGTCATATCCTAAAAATACAATAAAGATGGTTTTAAAGGCTCCCCCATCCTTTTACAATTGAAGTAAAGGTCCCTCGGACTGAGGGGAGACTAGGGAACAAGAGGGTGTTAAGGGATCCCATAACTAGGAAGTTTTATGGCTCCCATACCCTGTAGTATGCAAAGCTATTGTTAAATAGAAAATATCAAAAAAGAGTCTCCCTTCATTGTGACTTCTCTAAGGGTACTGCAAACCAGAAGAACCACTAGAGAAGGAGGTCTTCCACCACCAGAGACTTCCGCATAGCCACCATACAAGAGAATTACAATGAAAGGGCTCATCATCCCACTAAGAATCACAACCTGACAAAGCACAAGAAGAGAAACAACATAACATAAGTTTAAATGGAAACAAAGGTCTTCCACTTCCTGGATCATCTACATAGCTAAGTCACAACAAGTGCGCTGATCCTTCCACTAAGATATATAATCTTTTCAAAGCACAAGGGGGTTTTAAGTCTCCCATAACTTTTAAGCATGAAACGTGAGGGTTTTATGGCACCAACAACTAGGGGTTTTAAGGATCCCGTCACCTTGAGAACATAAAGAAGCTTGAAAATAGTAGATTTGAAAGCACTAACATCCTTCATCACGTCTTTTCTGAGGACACAACCATACTCTGGATCTTTCAAAAAGGGAGGCCTTTTGCCACTTGAGATTGTCACCTGACTGATGCTCAGCCAATTCATGGTGAGTGGGTTTCTCCTCTAACTAAGAATCACAAATATTACAAAGCATAACACAACACCCAAAAATCACAAGAAGGCCATAGAAAAAATGGGTCCTCCTAACTATAGTAAAAGGCCTTCCATAGAGTTAATAACTTTGAAAGGGACTAAAGAAACCACACCCAAGAAATAAATATAGAAATTACCATTTTCCATGTAAACAATAAGGGCTAAAACATGTCTTCCTCTAATAGCCATGCCACTTAACAACAAGGGAAGATGGTTCATCTAATACCCATCTTACCCTGAAACAAGGAACCGGGGAGAGATCCACCATCATCTACCCCATCAAAGGACCACAAAAGGACTTCAAAGTTGAAAGAAACCAATAGACCAGTGGAAAACTAAGAGTGGGATCCTCTAACACCCAATTTTCCCCAAAAAGAGATCCTAGGGGAATCTTCCATCATCTACACCAAAGAAGGAACATAAAAATATGCAAGTCATGAGAGACTAAGGTATAGAGGGATGGCCTATAGTCTCCACTAGTTTAATTGAATTATTATATTATTTAATAAAAAATCAATATTGGTATAATTTAAATCATATACAAATGTAATAGTATTATTAATATACATATTAAACAATAGTTCACCCACATAACATTTTTCATTATTTTTATTCATTTAATACTTCAGTGTCCTATGGAGAATAGTTTGATGGCATGATAAAATAATCACATTCATAGTGTAGGTAGAGAAATTGAACTATAGAAGCCAACAAAAGATGTCACAAGCAATATAATGAGTCAGAAGAGATGCAAAAAGAGGCACATTGGGAATAGAGTAGAGGTGAAGGAGAGGTGTGTAAGAGCTTGAGGAGTATCAAATTGAAGGTGGTGTTGTGGAACAAACACTAATTGGGTCTCTACATGATGCTCCATGGGTTTTGGATGGAATAGAAAGTGTTGACAAGATTGAAGGAGTTAAGGGGCAGAATAAGCTTATAAAACCTTCTCAGTTCTCTAGAGCTTTGGGTAAATCCTCCATAGTCATTGGTCTAAGCCACAAACATTTCCTCGATGGCATGAAGTTGGACATGAATATCATGGCATTGGAAGAGTGAGGCATCATTAGAAAGATGGCAGACAAATGGCCTATTATTTGTGAAATTGAAGCTTGGGTAAGTGAGAAGTAAGGTGCAAATTTATCTATAAATTTTATACCAAAAGCTTTTTTTTCTTTCATTTTTGGATGGGTACAAAAGAGATTAAGTAATTTATTCAAGTCCATGGTTGATGAACAAAAAAGGAGTCTCTACGTAGGCATATTGCCCTAGTTTTTAATTGTATAATGTAAAACAACATTCATGTGTGGTTACGACATTATCCATTTCTAGTTGAGTACTGGGGAAAAGAAATTCTCAATGTAATTGTTAATATCACAGGGGATTTTATCTCAATAGATCCAATTCTATTGGATGGTTCCCTGGTAGTGTATGCAAAAATATGTATTTAAATAAATACTAAAGCCAAAATTATGGAAGTTATCATTCTTGAATATTTTGGAATAAAATGGATTAAAAATATCAACTTTGAAAAGCTATTTTTATATGGTTTGGTTGTCACAAAGTGGGGCACATCAAGAGAAAAGTTTGAAGGTAGCTTCTTCCTTCTAGTATTAGAGTAATGAAAAAAGTGTGGAAGCTGAAAATTTCCCCCTTTTTTGAGTTCTTCTTGAAGAGACATAATGGTAATTGGTTTGATAGTCTCTTGGATTTTCCAATCATTCAAGGCCAATATAGGTGTTCCTCCCTTAATGATGTGGAACCATCCTCTATTCGATCAAAGTTGAAAGCCACAATTTTTTTTGGTTTATCAACATTTCAAATTGATGATTTTTTAAAGCTCCTCAAAGAATCTCAATTAGGATATAAAAGTATTTGAAGAAAAAGTTTGATATATGGAGAGGTTAGTGGCTTCCAATTTGGAGGTAGTGGAAGGGAAGGTTGATGACTTGGAAGAGCTGGGGGTTTCATTTGCAGAGAGTTATTCTAATGAGGAATTATGCTTAAGGGAGACCATGTCAATTTCTGAAAAATATTACCCTACCTCTTAACAAAATTTTAGAAAGAAAATCAAAAGAGGGTATAATTCTAATTCTCTGAAATTATGTGAGCAAGTATTGTCAGAGAATCAAAAGTCCACCACAAAACTATTTAATGGAGGGCTGAGGGTGGAAATCCCTTACCTAATTCATGAAGTTAATATCTTGTAATTTTGGGGGCCTCAATGCCCTGAAAAAAGGGTTTGAGACTAATGATTAAATCAGTGAAACTAATGTATGAGAGTAGAGATTACATCTTGTTCGTGTTGAATGTTTTATTTGACTAATTGAACCTATGGCTGGACCCTAAATAATGGGGTGAGGGATGGTGGATTATACCTATACAGTGTCATAAATGGATTTTTTATGGATGAGGTATGCAAATAAGTGTTATATCACCATTCTATGAAAGGCATCCAATAAACCCATCTCATTTGTTATCCAAAGTAAATAAAAAGAGATAACCATCCAAGTACTTGTTTACCACCTTAGATTTCCCATCAAATTTAGAAGAATACAATGAGATAAGACATAGATATTATCCAAATAGAAGAATGAACCATTCACAAAATTATTAGTAAATATTGGATCATGATCACTTACTATGATGTTTGGTGTCACATGTAACATATGAATTATTACCATAAAAGTTGTTTCCATTGTACTTGATAGGAATTGATCATCTAAAAAAGGGGGGAAAGACCATATTTGATGAGTGTATTCACAACCATCATGATTACATTTTTCACTTTCAGATTTAGGTAGTGTTGTAATGAAATCTATGTAAACCTCTTCACACCATTGGCTAGGAATATATAAAATTTTTAAAACACTTGGGGTTATAATTGTCTCACCCTTGTTTTTATACCACACCATGCATTGTACAAAAAAAATTATTAACATCCCCTTACATCCCTTCCCAAAATATATTTTACTTGATTCTCTGATAAGCCTTCAAGATGATACAATGGCCACCTATTGGAGAAGGATGGAGCTCCAAATGAATATTATTTTCAATTATCAATTTTTTTATAGGTACAACCTATCCTTGTACCATAAAGCCTCAATTTTCCATGCAAATTTGTGTGACATGCTTGTATATTTTGAATGAGATTTGTGTATTTATGTAATTCATCTATTTTGATCTTATTTCATCCACCCAATCCACATATAATATGTAAATTTCACATAATAATGCCTTTGTGGAATAATTCCTTACGAATAATGCATTAACCACTAGATTCTCTTTACATTTATTTTAAATGATCTAAAAATAATAACTCGACATATTTGTGATCGATTTCTATTCTTTGTAGGAATAAAACCATTATTATAAAAACTATTTTAGACTATCATGATATACCTTCATCATGAAGCATCTTCACATTAGATATGGTATCCATGATTTGATTTCATGAAGTATAGCCATCATTTCATTATCATAAATTGTATTAACATATTCTTATGTTTGAGTTGGAAAATCTCAAATGCAATGAGAAATCACTCATCCATGAATACTACACTCATACCATACCCTAAAACATCACATTCAATAGTGAAAGGATTTGAATTTTTTTTAGTAGCTAGAACCAAAGTGGTGTAGATGACCTCTTTCCAATCAGCAAATCCTCTAGTGAGTGCCTCATTTGAAGGTAAATTTCATTCTTCCACAACATTATTAGTGGTACTACTTTTATACCATAATTATTTAAATTTTTTTTATAGCAACATAAAATACTTAAGTAACTACATAGGTTATTTAGAGTTCTAGGTACATTCCATTCTACCATAGCCTTAATTGTGTGAGGGTACACTTTGAGGCCTTCATGAAGACAAAGTGACCCAACTATTCCACCTCTGTGACTCCAAAAGCACGCTTAGAAGGCTTGGCATAAAGTTGATGTTTTTAATTAGTTTCCAAGACCTAGTTTTAAGGATTTAGGTGTTCCTGTCATGTTATTTTATAGATTAATATATCATCAAATAACACCAAGATAAACTTACACAAATAAATTATAAAGTTGTAATTCATCAAATTCTAAATTATGAATGGCATAATTTTTAGGAAAAAAATAATCATTATAAATTCATAATGGCCCTTATGTGTCTTAATAATATCTTATGAATATACTCATTTATCATTTTGTTTTCATGACACCCTAAAAAGAGATATATTTTATCAAAATAAACAACATGTAACTCATCTATCAAATAATAAATTAATGGAGTAAGGCAATTTTCTATAATGGTGTACTTGTTGATTTATCATAATTTAGACATATGATGCAAGTCCCATCCTTATCATGCACAATCACCAATATAAAAGAATAAACACTCTCACTATGATGAATTTTATCGTATTCTAGCATATCTTATAACATCTTCTCTGTCCCATTCTTTTGCACATATAGGTACCTTTAAGCCCTAGTCTTTAGTGGTGTACTCTATGGCACTAATTGAATTTCATGATAATGATTTATTTTGGGAGAAGATCCTTTTGGCATATCCCTAAAAATACTGAGTTCCCATCTATTATTCCTTATATATATGTTAATGTAAAAACTTTTGACTATTGTGCCTCTAATGAAAATAATTTTACCACAAACTCAATTGCATCCTTGTTAAACATATTTTATATCATATGATATCTCACTATGGATAATTTTCACACAACTCATGTAGTTCAAATTGTTGCCATTTAAATGAAATCACAAAAAAAAAATTAGGAAACTCATGTTAATAGTTCCCAAGGAAACAAGCCATTAGACTACCAAAAAAAAATTTGTTCCACACATGGAAATTGAAAAAATGGGGAAATTAAGAGGTTAGTCTCCCATGGTTAGTTTAATATAATGGTATTTACTTGAACAACTGATTTTACCCCTATTTAAAATCATGACCTTATATTTTGGAGATGGATTAAAAAATAGTTCAAGTACACAACCAACTTATGGTTGCTGAAGTTGCGAGTAGTACTTGAATCAATCAATATTGTCACCTTATTTTCATTACAAAACCAACTACATTAAGTGTTTTTAGGGTATTAATACCTAAAAGTACATGGAAATATTAAAATGTTATGAGATATTCTAACTCTTCCTTTAATTCAACATCAACTTATGATAAGCCTTCTTTGTCTTCTTATTCTTCATTAGCGTAATCAATGTAAAAAAAGTTCATTTTATAACAGATATGTCCTTGAATATTTTTCTATAACAATCAAAACATAACGGATTTTATATATTTTCATCAATTTGTTGAGCTGATAAACTGGTGGGCTCTTAGAATGATGGTGTCAGGTTGCTATGATATAATATTTTAGTGAATGACTACCTATTATTGGATAATAATATTTCCTATTCCATTTACAATATGATAATAGAATAAGAAATGTTAATATGATTAAATATGTGCACCTAATGTTTAATTTGGTGTTTAAATATACCAATATATAGCTTTTTCCACCTCTCATATATAATCATATCCACAAAGATAGATAGGTTATAAAATTTATGAAGATACTCTTTGACCAAGCATGTTTGATACATGTTTTCCAATTGGCTTAAGTAATTGTCCACTGCACTAATGCTACAGAGTGTTTTATGTTCCTCTTAAAAAAATTGACAAAGTCACATTGAGATTCTTTATTTTTTAAGCACACAACCATCTATACCAAATGGACTTTTTAAGTTCCAAATGTATAAAATCCATGGTAACCTTCTTCCCACATCAGATTCAATATAGATCAAAAATATTACTCATTTGGTTGATCTAGTTGAATGGATCCTTTCCATATGACTTATGCATGTTAACCTTTAGTAAAATGTTTTGATGTGGAAAATTAATGTTATATATTGATTGAGGTTTTACCTTATTTAGAACAAGACAAGGTTATCCCTTAGATCCACCTTGAGTTGGTTTTGAGACTACCAACATCTTCAAATATTCATAAAAAAGACCATTTATCCTTTCATTACATTTCAAATCTTTTATACACCTCTTTTTATTTCTTTCCATATAGTAACCAATTTAAACTCTATGTTGTGAATAATAGCATTTAGATTTTATACTTTTTATTCTTGTAAACAATAAATCATATTATAACTCCAACATATTAAATTTTTTTTCCATAGTATAAATTAATTCTTTCCCTAACCTCTAGTTTTATATAAAGAAATCATAAAACTAAAGAAAATTCAACCTATTGAATGAATTTATGGAAACAACTAAAACCACAATAAATCACACCAAAAAAATTACCAAACCCTATTTTTTTGGGTATAGAATTTTTTAATTATTCTCTAATTTCAGTAAAACGTTGTAGAAAATTTTGAAATAGATTGCACAAAAAATCATTGTTCACCACAATGCGAAAGTAGAGCCTTCCAATGCTCACAAATAGAGGAGACTTTTTTTCATAGCGTAATATTCCAAGTGGAAAGGTATATCACCTAACATTGTAGGATTCCTAGGGCTATAAAAAGTGTTCTTTTGATTTCCACTTATCATTTTATATGTACATGTGTCTCTGAGCACATATCTACAAATATATTTATGTATGTTCTCACACAAACACGATTGATACATATTATGTGTATGTATACATACGTATATGCATATTTATACATATGTTTGTATGTATATTTTTGGGATGAATTTGAACAATGAAAGAGGTGGGATATTTGCATGGAGATCTCATCGAGCATATGTGACCTCAACTTTAAGTTTTAAGTTGATTGCTGTGAGCTTTCCATCCATTGAATATGCATCTGGCTTACATAACATAAATTGGAGTGCATTTTTTAAATGGATTAGAGGATCAAGGTTTTCCATCCATTGACTCTGCATATTACTTACATAACATAAAATGTAATGCAATTTATATTACACACCGTATATATAAAGTGACATATACAAATTAAAAGTATTTGTCATTGATGATATGTATAATTTAATATATTTTAGTAAGATTCAAAATGTATGTTTTTAGTTGGTTTAAAAAGAAAATGTCTATGATTAAGAATATATTGGATTTTAACTATTGTTAAAATGTAATACTAGTAATTATATTTATTGAAAAAATTATGTAGTAATTATATAAACATATAAATTATACCAATATAAATATATGAATTATACAAAATTAAATGAATGAATAAAATGATTATAAAAAATACATATAATAAATGTATGCAATTATATATATTTATGTACATACAAACATATATATACTATAGACTTATTAAATAGTAAAAATTAAAAATTATTATTTGATATATATATATATATAGACACACACATATATACATATACATATACATATACATATACATACATACATACATATACATGTATATGTATGTATATATGTATATATGTATATATATATGTATATATATGTATATGTATATATATGTATATGTATATATATATATATATATATATATATATATATATATATATATATATATATATATATATATATATATATATATATATATATGTATATATATGTATGTATATATGTGTATGTATATATGTGTATATATATGTATATGTATATATATGTATATGTATATATATGTATATGTATATATATGTATATGTATATATATATGTATATATATATATATGTATATATATATATGTGTGTATATATATATATATATATATATATATATATGTATATATATATATATATATATATATATATATATATGTATATATATATATATAATTCATATACTTAGCAAAAAAATTAATTACATATTTCATTTTATTTTAATTAAATTATTATATTATTTAATTATAATTTATTCTTTCTATAATTTAAATCATATAGATGTTCAATTGTGTGTGTGTGTGTGTGTGTGTGTGTGTGTGTGTGTGTGTGTGTGTGTGTGTGTGTGTGTGTGTGTGTGTGTGTGTGTGTGTGTGTGTGTGTGTGTAAAATTCACTCACATTAAATTATTTCCTACTCTTATACCTTTAATACTTTAGTGTCCTATGGAGAATAGCTTGATGGCACATAAGAAGTACATTCACAGTGTAGGTGGAACAATCAAATAACATGGGCTAGTAAAGAAGGGAGGTAGAAAGCAACATAATGAGTGACAGGAGATGCCCAAAGAGGAATATTGGGAACAAAGAGGTGTGGAAAGAGCTATAGGAAGATCAAATTGAAGGTAGGGTATCAAACAAACATTAATTAGGTCTCTACACGATGCTCTAGGGGTTATGAATGTGGTGTGAAATATTGACAAGCCTAAGAGAGTCAAAGGTAGAGTGAGCTTGGAAAGCCTTATCAGTTTTCTAGATCTTTGGGTAAATCCTTCCTAGTCATTCGTCCTAGCCACATGCTTGTCTTCGATGGCATGGATTTGGTTGTACGTATTATGGCACTGGAAGATTAAGGCATCCATATAAATGTGCCAAATAAATGACATGCTGTTTTTGAAATTAAAACTTTGGTTAGTGGGACGTGGGGTGTGGATTTATCTTTAATTTTTTACTAAGAATTTTTTTTAATTCTTTTCGAATGGGGCCAAAAGAGATGAAATCATTTCTTCAGGTCCATGGATGATGAACAAAGCTAAAGTGTCTAAGTAGGCCTAGTGCCATAATTTTGAATGGCAAGTTAGGTGAAAAATGAGATCCCTATGTGGTTATGGTTTTATCCATTTCTAGTCCAATATTGGGGAGAAGTCTCAAATTAATAAGTAATATCATAGGCAAATTTATCTAAATTTATTCAATTTCACTAGATGGTTCCCTAGTAACGTATCCAATTTTTTTTGTTCAAATAGATACTGAAGCCAAAATTCTAGAATTTAACATTCTTAAATCCATTGTAACATAATGGATTAAGAATAATGACATTGATAATATTCCTTTTGGATGATTTGGTTTTTACAAATTATGGCACATAAACATAATATTCCCTAGGTAACTTCCTCACTCTAACATTAGAGTAGTGAAGAATGTGTGAAAGGTTAAAATTTCTCCTTCTTCTATGTTTTTCTTGAAGAGAAATATTGGAAAATGTAGACACCTGAAATTAGCAATCAATAACCTCTGACCAAGCTTCAGACTAATTTTTACCAAAATGCACAATTTAGCCTAAAACACTAAATCACATTAAATGGTTTGAATTTGTCATATTAAAGTGCCATTTTATTTCCAAAGTATCACTAAATAGGGAAATGCATTTTATGAAAATATTAGTTCTTCCCAAATCATTTCGAGCCAAAATGCCGAAATGCAATTTGGGCTCTAAACCACTAAATTCCCCAAATTCAAATGCACACAACACATGGACATATTATTTTGTGTTAGAAACATCATAAATGGGATAACATTTCCAATGAATCCAAAATCACCATCAAATTCCAATCAAGTCAAATTTTTATCCAATAATATGACATTTTAACGAGTTTCATTAATTTGTGCACCAATTGCCAAGATTTACACCAAAATTGATAAATCACGTTTAAGGCTAAAGAATTTGAATAAAGAGCTTAAGTTAATTTTCCATGTAACTTGTTGATTATTTAAATAATGTAAATTGATATTTAATAACTACATCATCTAAGACATCATTCTATGAGGTGGCATCGACAAGCCATAATTGCAACAAATATCTAATTAAGCCCTCCAATGACTCTTTAATGTCTCTCTATCCCAAATATTTATGGGGTAATTAATCAATTTTAGGATTGAAAATTAAATATATTCTTAGCCACACATATTAATTTTGAGATGGATAGTTACGATTCACTCTAATCACTTACAAAAACTATATATAGAGGATCTCATACTCATAATTTTAAGCTTTCTTGGTTTAGAGTTATAATGATTAAATGAGTTCAAAAGATTCATTAGTTTAGAGTTATTATGCCAAAATAATTTCAAAAATCTATCTTGGTGTAAATTTACCATTCTCAAATGATTTCAAAATCTCTTTCAAGAGAAAGTTGTCAAGCACAAATGAGTCCAAAAGTTTTCTTGGTTTAGAGTTATAATGCTTAAATGAGTTCAAAAGCCATTTGATATTGTTTTATTATGATGAATTGTTGAGAGAAGCTTTGAAATGCAAATCCACAAGACAAATGATGCCAAGAGGAAGTGAAGGATATCTAAATATCTATTTCCAAAGACATTTAAATCACCAACCGATCAAGCCAAGAAGGAGAGCCTTTAGAGCATTCGAGGAAGGTGAGAAAGTTTGTTTCTTAAATTCTAATTATGTTTTAAAAATGGTTTTTCCTTAATAATCTCCCCCTAAGTTCTAGGAATAATATGTTATCATTAGTGTGTTTTGTTCTGGATTTGATTTCATGTATTAACACTATACTAATCTCCCCTTTAAGGATTCTTTTATTCACAAATGGCGCGCCATGTGGGACCTAATGCATCCTACATATGAAGAAGATCAATGTGTAGGTCTTAAACTGATATTTGGAGGCTTGAAATGTTTTTAAATTGATTTAAATTTGTCTAGTTGTATTTCATCTTCATGGGTTTACACAAGGATTACCAATGGTCAGGTGCAACTGCTAATGGTCGGGTGCAACTGTTGATGGTCAGGTGCAACCATTTACAAGCTAGTATGATCGTTGATGATTGGGTGGAAAAAGAAAATTGATTTAAAAGCTTTCATTTTAGAGCTTTTAATCAACTTGTTAATAGTTTGGATGTTTTAGTCTCTATTCTAGTTTTATTTCATGATTTAAATGCTTTTATTTTAAAAGATTTATGTTCTAATAAGTTAGCAATTGCTCTTTTTATCCAAGTATGTTGTTTCTTTTGGGTCTAAAAATAACATCTAGTGGTTTCATTTTGACGTTTGATGATTGGTAAAGCATCGACCATCAATGGTTAGGTAAGAATCATTGATGGTCAAATAGTGATCACCGATGGTCACTGCATTTTGCAAAAACACAATCCCAAGATCACTTAAACTAAAGTGACTTGTCTCACTTGAAAAGAGATTCAAAGTATATAAAATCTCTAACAATTTTATTAAAAGACCTATTTAAAAAGTGACCAAATCATGCCTTGTTAAGTCTTTTTAAACCTATTTTGGATGCTTAAAAATAATTAGGAATCTTTCATTTGGTGCTTAATTTTTTTTATGGTGTTTATTTGAATAATTTTGTTATTATTCTTTCAAATTTTTAAAACTTAAAGCCAAGGGGCCAAAGAACACCACTAAATATTTTATTTTAGTTCTTTAAAATAGATTTCACTTCAAAGTTTTATTTTGTACAAGTT
Source organism: Torreya grandis (assembly GCA_037957365.1). NCBI lineage: Eukaryota > Viridiplantae > Streptophyta > Pinopsida > Cupressales > Taxaceae > Torreya > Torreya grandis. Next base: position 36,024 of record JARHVA010011429.1, on the reverse strand, counting down.
ATTCATTGTTTGCTTAGATAGATTTGTTTGAGCAAAAATGAAGTTCTGCATGTATGCTCTCCCCCCATCCCCTTTAGGGAAATTGTGGGATCAAAAGTGGCATTTTTATTGAAAATTACCTTAGTTTAATGGTGTAAAAGAGATTTTATCAGGGCTCTCCATATGGCCTACATGACTTGGGTGATCTATAAACAACCATAAATCTCTTTTAGATAATTTTTATGTCATATGCATTTTGGTTTGTGAGGAGGATTTCATCACCTCCCATAGGTTATTTAGGGAGGCTTTGACCTGGGGTTTCATCTCCTAACATTGTCTTCAACCCATTTCCACTGGGGGAAGGGGTTATATAAATTTGGATTCTCTCACTAGGATGATGGTTTGAGCTTTTAAGCCATCTTCGTTAGTATAAACTAATCCTGAGATGTTTGACCATGTTGGACATCATAATACACTGAGGCAGTGATGGATGTAGTGGTTGTAAAAAGGGTAAGATATTTTTATAATAAGCCATATGATGTAGACCCAAATGACATGTTTCTTCTCTTATTTGCTATTGTAAAAGTTGGTAGACATGAGATCCATCTAAATGATCAAAAACTGATTAATTTTAGTTGACCCCACACTACCACACCCTTGGTAGGATTTAAGATGTTACGATTAGTTGCATCTCATTAGTTATATTTTTGTTTCTTGGTGTTTTTAGAATAAATTTTTTAGGTTTGTTTAAATCATGTCAAAAACAATTTCTTTTATATGTCAGTCTTTTGTGTAAAAAGGTATTATGTTGGAAATTTTACACAACACTTGTGCCTTACAATTTTTTCTAAACATATTTGTGTGTGTGTGTGTGTGTGTGTGTGTGCGTGTGTGCGTGTGTGCGTGTGTGTGTGTGTGTGTGACTTGAATGAAATAGATACCATTATGATATCCAAATATTATCAAATTTGTGCCCTATATTTTTGTAACCAAAACATTGATTACATCATTAGAGCACGTGTACACTGTTATGCTACTCAAACTTGTTTCCAAACTCATTTGACTTGTACTAAACCAATTTTTAAAATAATTTCATGTATGCCATTTGGATCTTGTTCATGCACCATCATAATTTCCAATCTTGTCTATCTTGTTCAATCAAATTCTAGTCTTCAAATGTTGAGTTTTCAGTTAACCTTATCAAAGTTTGAATTCAAACATTGATTTATTTTTTTAAGTCTCGCTTCACAAGGACGGATACATAGATGTTTCTCTTTTGGGTTACATAATTTAGCTTAATTGATTACCCAAATTTGAAAACCATTATTTGTTTGTTCAAAACCAATCTTCATCATTGTTTATATCTTTATTTTAGCTAATAGAGTCTTTTCTTTAGGTTCCTTTTGCCATGTGGCTTTTACCAACTGATCATTTTTATGTTTGATTCTATGTGCCAGATTTATATTAAAGTTATTCCAAACTTGTTAGATTAAATCAAATCATCATCATCCCTATTTCAATCCCAGTTTTTTATGTTGTTTGGCTAAAATTCCTAACATATCCTATTTGAGCCTAGCTTTTGACTCTACAGTTGGATAAAAGACAGTGATTTTTTTCCCTTTCCTAGTTTAGACATTGTTTGGAACACTTTGGCCTAGACTTTGACATGTCATTTTTTATTCATCACTTGACCTTTTGTGTGTATGACATTTTGTGTTAGCTATTTTACATTAGACTATTTTGTGCCAAGTCTTATTACAGACTATTTTGGAGATATAGTTTCACTTTCAAACCATTATTTTTAGAGATACAACTCCACCACCCTTTTGATCAAGTTAGACCAAGTTTGAATCATTTGACCTTTGGACATAGTTTTTCATAGTTTGCATAACTCTAAGCCTTTCTATTTTTGGAGATTTATTCATTTGTGTAGATATGGCTAGCTACACTTATGGTGGAGTCACATAAAATCCAAGTTATGATAGAATGGATGCAAAAAAATTGATAAGGGGAGATTAGTATGGTGTTAGTGTATGAAACAAAATCCAAAATAAAACACACTAATGTTAACACCTTACTCCTAGATCTTTGGGGGAGCTTCGTATTAATTGTGCATATGAAAACAAAAACTAAAACATGAAATAAACATTCCTTCACCTTCCTTGGATATTATTAATGGTTCATAGGGTGGCTTTCTCAGCTTATTTTCTAAAAGGTCTTTGGCAGTAGAGTTTTGGCTATTATCCACCTCCTCTTGGCATCATTTGGCTTGTGGCTTTGGCTTGTGAAGCTTTTCTCAATAATTGGGCATAATAACACTATATCAAATGAATTTTGAAATAATTTAAGAATTATAACTTTAAATGAAGAAAGATTTTTGAAATAATTTAGGCATAATAACTCTAAAACAAGGAAGCTTAAAATTATGAGTGTGAGGCCTGCTATTTATAGTTTTTCTTATTTAATCAAAATAAACCTGAACCATGAATCCCAAGATGAATATGTGTGGCTCAAAATACATTTAATTTTGGAGGATAAAATAAATAAATGATTTCATAAATTTTTGGGATAGAGAGGTATTAAAGAGTCATGTGAGGGTTTAATAATATATTTGTTGCAATTATGGCTTGTGGAAGCCACCCCATAGTCTGATGTCTTAGATGATGCAATTATTGATTATAAATTTCCATTAATAAAATATTCAACAACTTCCATGGAAAATTAACATAAAATCTTCATTCAAATTAATTAGCCTTAAACATGATTTATCAATTTTGGTACAAATATTCATAACTGGTGCATAAATTAATCAAACTAATCAAAATATCATATTATTGGCTCACAATTTTTGTAGATTATAATAGAAAGGAGATGTTAGATGCTTTGTATCCATTATCACTTTTCAGAGGTTACCAACATAAAATAATAAGGGCACGTGTCTTGTTCAATAAATTTTGTATAAAAGAGCAATCCACAACACCTAGTGCGAAATTGTCATTTTAACTCAAAATGATCTTGTCAAAGTTAGCTATCTCATAAAATACATTTCCCCATTTAGAGATATATTGACCAAAATTGGTACTTGTATATGACATATTCAAACCATTTAATGTGTCTTAGTGTTTTTAGCCTAAATTGTAATGTTTGATAAAAATTGCTCTGAAGCTTAATTTAGGGTCATTGGAGGCCACTTTTAGGTGTCTCCAACAACTAACTAAAAAATATATTAGATTATCCTATCATTCAATCCTCATCTTGGAATTCCTCCCTAAATGATGTGGTGACATCCTCTATTCAATCTATGCTGGAAGCCATGCAAAAAAGGGTTTCTCAATCTTAAAAATTGATGATTTTGTTAAGCTCCTCACGTAATCTTAATGATAATATAAAATTAGTTGAAGATTTTTTTTGCAATATGGAGGGATTAGTGGCTTCTAATTTAGAGGTACAAGAAGGTAATGGGTACAATTTGGAAGATCTAGGGGTTTCGTTTACAGATAGTGATTCTAATGAGGAATTGTGCTTAAAGGAGACCGTGTCAACTAAACAAAAATATTACCCTATATCTGAACCAATTTATGAAGATAAAATTAAAATAGGTCATTTGTATAACTATAAGAAAGTAAGTTATCAAGGACTATAAGATAATCACAAGGCCATCAAAAAACTCTTTAATGGAGTACAGGTGGTGGAAATCCCCCACCTGCTTCATGAAGATAATAGTTTGGAATGTTAGAGGCCTCCATGCCCATATCAAAAGGTGTTGGGTTAAGGGTCATATGATGCCTCTTCTCCTAGATATAATCATATTAAAATAAAATAAATTGGACAAAGAGGATAATGAACCCAAAAACTATGAAGACAATAAAATTTCCTATAGGTCAAGATCTGAAACAATAACTTAGAATTGATTTGTATTGAATGAATTGAAATAATTAAAAAACTAAACCACTAGTAAATAAGATTAAACTAAAAATTAGATTTGACATGAAAAAATTTGAAAAAAAAACTAAGATCTTAAAAAAAAGTTCTATTTTTAGCAGCTATTATTTTTAGTAAGTTTCACATGCAAATGTGTGAAACTTTAAAAATATCTTTAAATATTAAAAACATTAAAATTAACATATTAGATGAATTGAATTTGAATTTTATGTCCAGTGATAAAAATATACAATCTCTAAAAATAGAAAAATCTTGAAAAAATTAATAAACTACAATATTGGACCCTCGCATGGTCATGTTTGGCCTCCAAAAAATATGAAAAATGCCTCTAAATGGAAATAAACAATTAGAGTATAAAAAAAAAATTTAGACAGTTGGTTTGCTGCATGGAAGAGCTCAAATGAAATTACGAGTTGATAATGAACCTGAAAAGTATCAAGACATGAAAATTACCATAGGCCAAGATTTGAAACAATAACTTAGAATTGATTCATATTGAATTAATTGAAATAATTAAAAACCCAAACCATGATTAAGTAATCTTCAAATCAAAATTAGAGTTGACATGCAAAAATTCAAAAAAAAAACAAAACTAAAATCTAAAAAAAAAATCTTCTATTTTTAGCAGCTACTATTTTTTGTAAGTTTCACATGCAAGTGTGTGCAACTCTAAAAATATATTTAAATATTCTAAACAATAAAATTATCTTATTGAATAAATTTCAATTTAATTTCATGTTTGGTCATAAAAATATATAATTTTAAAAAATAGAGAAATCACAAAAATATCAATAAACTATAATTTTTGAAACTCAAATGGTCACATTTGGCCTCCAAAAATATAAAAAACACCTCGAAGTGGAAAGTGCCACTTAGGTTAGGAAAGAAATTTTTTACAAGTTCTTTTTGGCTTATGGACGAGCTCAAATAGAGTTACAAGTCGATAAAGAACCCAAAAACTATCAAGATAATAAAATTAATAATAAGCCAAGATCTAAAACAATAACTCAAAATTGATTCGTATTGAATGAATTGAAATAATTACAAATCCAAACCATACTTAAACAAGCCTCAACTTAAAATTAGATTTGACATGTAAAAATTGGAAAAAACCCTAAAATCTAAAAAATACTTCTATTTTTAGCAGTTGATATTTATAGTAAGTTTTGCATGCAAGCGCATGTAGCTTTAAAAATATCATAAAATATTCTAGAAACTAAAATTAGGTTATTGGATGAATTTAAAATAAATTTCACATCTGGTCATGAAAATATACAATTTCTAAAAATAGAAAAATCCCAAAAAATCAATAACCTACAATTTGGGACCCTCATATGGTCATGTTTAGCCTCTAAAAAATATTGAAAACACCTCTAAGTGGAAATCATCACTTAGGAAAGAAAAAAACTTTTTGAGATGGTCATTTTGGTTCATGGAGGAAATTAAATAGAGATATGGATTGATAATGAACCTGAAAACTATCAAGACAATAAAATTACTAAGAGGCCAAGATCTGAAATAATAACATAGAATTGATTTCCATTGAATGAATTGAAATAGTTAAAAATTGAAAGCATGTTTAAATAATCCTAAACTTAGAATTAGATTTGACATGAAATTTTTTGAAAAAAACTTAAATTCTAGAAAAAAATTATATTTTTAGCTATTGTTATTTTTAGTTAGTTTCACATGCAATTGTGTGAAGCTATAAAAATGTTCTAAAATATTCTAAATACTAAAATTATCTTATTGGATTAATTTTAACTGAGGTTCATGTTTGGTCATAAAAATATACAATTTTTTAAAATATAAAAATCGTAAAAAGTCAATAGACTACAATTTTGGACCCTCAGATGGTCATGTTTGGCTTCCAAAAAATATCAAAAACACCTTTAAGTAGAAAGCATGACTTATGGAAGCAACAAAATATATGATATGGTAATTTTGGCATGTGAAATAGCTCAAATGTAGTTATGGGTCAAAATTTATGGCCTTTACAACATTGGCCTATTTTTTCTACATCAGAGGAGGTAGAGTGGTATTTCTCATAATTGGCATAACTAGAAGAAATAGTGTTTGCATTCAGTGGATGCTTAAGGGTTATTGATATTATTTTAAACCCTTTAATAGTGGAATTTATTTATCTAAGAATTTGGACTAATTTGAAGTGGTGTAAAATCAAAGAATTATCCTCTAATTTATCCTTTTATTATTTTAAAGTTTATGGTTTGAAAAATCCTAATCTTCAAATGAAATTTTGGGTGAATACTTCTTAAATTATCTCCCTTAAACCTAATGAGAATATTACATTGGGTGTATATTTTAATGACATCCTTTGTTCAATTTATAAAATAGGTGGTATGGGGAGACTCTCTCTTCCTAGTTAGATTTTCTATCCCTTCTATCTAGTGTATGCCCATTGTTGTGATTTTGAAGAAGGCATTGTATACTTAGACTAACTTAAGAAAGGGGTTCTAATTTTTTTTTGAAATATTTGATAGGTTTTTGATAGATCCATCCTATTTGAATTTTAATTACATTTTGGAAAGAAAAATTATTCTTATGTTTGATTCTGACAATTCTTTAATGATTGGGAGATAGTGCATGATTAGGATCAACCTTTATCTTAGTTTAAGTTCAAGCTTATGTGGTTGAAAGATACTTATATATTTTATTTAATCAAGTATTATTGGAATGGTTTCCATCTAAAATTTCACTTTATTTGTACATTATTTAAAAAAATCATCTTAATCAAGAACTATCTCAAGCATTGGAATAAATCTCATTTTAAGAACATATTTGATGAAAATAAAAGAGTGAAAGCTGAGTTAAAAAAATATAATTGGTTAGATTTAATATTTGTGATGAGTAAAAACATGTACGAGAGAGAGCATATTATGATCCTAACCCTTTTCTCCTAGGAATAGATTAGGAAGGTGATCTTTACAGTGAAGAAAGATAAATCCTTGGGCACTGATTTCTTCCCAATGGATTTTTATGAAGTATTTTTGATGATTATTAGGGAGGAGATTACAACTATGGTTGAATTATACAAAAAGAATACAATTTTTATATCTTATATTTATCACACTTTTCTCTCTTTGATTCCCAAAAGGGTCTCTTAATCCACTTTATTACATTTCAGACTAATAGCTCTATGTAATACTATTCATAAGATCATTTTCAAAGCAATATCATTTAGTTTGAAATATTTCATCTCTCACTGGATTTCTATAAAATAAGGGGAATTGTTTTGGGAAATTATATTGAAGATGGTATCATAGATGTGCATGAACTTATGCAGTCTTTGAATTCCTATAATAAAAAAGTAATGCTCATAAAACAAGAGTTCAGTAAGGCCAATGATCAAGTTAACTAGATATTTATTATGAATGCTTTGGAATGTTTTGGCTTTGAAAAACATTTGTGTGAGTGGATATTTGGTTACATATATAGTTTTAAATTCTTGGTTTTGATCAATGGCACTCATATGGTTTTTTTCTATAACATCTAGGGGTTTTAGGTAAGGGGATCCACTTTATCTTTTTTTTTTTTTTTCATACTAGGGCTAAAGACCTCAATACGTCTTTCATGAAGTGAAGGTCAAATTTATGAATTAGGGCCTTAGTGTTATGGTTGGGTTGGAAAATCTCTCTCACAAATAATTTTCCAATGATATGGTTCTATTTGGAAAGGCCTCCATATGGGGATATATTCGTTTCAAGTTTATGCTCGATAAATATTATATGGCCTCTAGGTAGGTGCTGAATGAAATAAATTTTAAAATATATTTCATCAACAATATAGCGATGGTTAAACAAAGTTAGATCAATGTCTAGATTTAAAAATAGTTAAGCAATCACAAAAATACCTAGGGATGCCTCTTTTTATTGAAAAATGAAAAATCTAATTTATGGGATAATATGTTAGACTCATTAAAATTTAGGTTAAATTCATTGAAAGGAAAATTATTATCTATGGTGGGTAGGATTTCCCTTATTAAATTTATTTTGAGTTCTATCGATATTTATGTTTTATCATTTTTTGAACCTCCTACTCAGGTGTTCAATTTCAGTAATAAAATTTGTAAAAAATTTTTATGGAAAGGCAATGAACTTATAAAAAATGGTGCCTCTTGTGAAATTGGATCGAATGTGTATTTATAAAAGAGTATGTGGAGATAAAATCAAGAATACAATTGTTCAGAATATGACCTTGGGGGCTATGTTATTATGGGTTTATTTTCAAACCCATTCGCCCCTTGGATCAAAATAATTTAGCTAAATTATTTGGGCTCTATGGATCCACTAGGTATCCTTTATATTTATTTTCCATCACAGGGGTCTCATATGTGGAACTTTATCCCTGAAATAGACCACTCATCACCAAACATATTTCATAGGATATTAATAATGGCATACTGGCAAAATTTTAGGATGTGTACTGGAATGAGAACAAGTTTCTTAATGATTAAAGAGAGTTGGATGAAGTAAGGTCTATTTTATCAATTTTTGGGGGAAGAAAGTAGAAGATTATTTATATAAATGTAGGCATGGATTAGTGGATATATGGAAATGGAAACTCCTTAACACAACTCCCATTA
>JARHVA010011429.1:0-20000 GCA_037957365.1 Torreya grandis | reverse complement strand
TTGGTATCTCCTTTTTCCTTTGACTTTCCATGAAGTGTGGCACATATTTTCAATGATTCTTATCTTTAGTAATGATAAACCCAAGTGAAGAGCATGGAATAACACTTCCTTGTTGTTTAATCCTTCTTTATCATAATTCCTCTCCACGTTTATTGTCTTCATTGATTCCTCAATATTTTTGTATATGTTTGTATCCTTTCCATGGTTAGTTAGGTTTGTTTGTGAAGGAAAGTCTTGTGGATGATTTTGGAAGCCGTCATGGCATGTGGCTAAGTTATGTATTGAGTTAAGAGATAATCTTGTTTAATCTTTTATATTTGTTGAAAGATGATTAATGACAATATATTGATTGTATAAGAGGAATTATTGAGCTTAATGTTTAAAGAGAGATATATGGATTGGTGAATCCATCTATTTGGTTAGAGGCCACATCAAGTGGTATTATAACCACATCATTAATCGAATGACACATTATTTGAAAAAGAAAATAAATATATATAAGAGAAAACATTCAAAAAAAATATAAAAATAATAAATAATCATCACAAAACTAATAAATAGTAGCTTTGATAACAAGCCACAAAATTATTCCTGCTTGACAACATAGACCAAATGGTTTCTTTGCTACTGAGTAAAAAAATTACTACCAATAGTATTGTTATTGTTTGATAGTAAAGTTGTCATTCACCTTGTGTTGTGAAGCAACCAAAATATTTTCATTCAGTATCATTATGATCAAATCATAGATATATGTTATCGAATGAAATCATTACTACCAATCAACAAAAATGATACCAATAGCATGTTATCGATTGATAATATAGGATGAATGAGAGATTTTTTTATCAAGCGATAGAATTAGTACCAATAGACAACATAGATGTTATTAGACAACACATTATCAAATGACAATGTTGTTAATTATTGATAGTATAGGCCAAACGAAGGCTTTTCTACTAGGAACAACATTAATGTCACTTGATGGCATAGCTATCATTCAGTGATAATGGTATTGAATGATAAAAAGATGTTGAACAATGACATGTTGCTAAAGGGAAAAATGTTATTAAACTATTACAATTTTTTCATTCAACATTATATTTATCATTTTTTATTTGGTATTTAGTATTTTAAATTAATTTTTATTGAACTTATATTATTATGAAGTTTTTAATTTATAAAAAAATTAATGTTTGATGTCTATAAAATATAGGTATGGTTCAAAGATTATTTAATGAACCTGAAAACTATCAAGACAAATAAAATTACCAATAAGCCATGATCTAGAATAATAACTAAGAATTGATTCGTATTGAATGACTTAAAATAATTTCAAACCCAAAAAATGCTGAAATCAGCCTCAACTCATAATTCAGATTTGACATGCAAAACTTCAAAAAATGTAAATTCTAAAAAAAACATAGATTTTTAGTAGCGGCTATTTATAGTATGTTTTGCATGAAAGCTCATGTTGATATTTTTTTTTTGAAAATAACTTAAATACTAAAATTATCCTATGAGATGAAATTCAAATAAAGTTAAAGTCTAGTTCTAAAATATATATTTTCTAAAAATAACAAATTCTTAAAAAATCATTAAACATTAATTTTGGACCCTCAAATGATCATGTTTGGCCTCCAAAACATATTAAAATCAACTCTAAGTGAATACAATAGCTTAGGGAAGAATTGAAACTTTTGATATAGTCATTTTGGTGCAGGGAAGATCTCAAACAGAGTTATAGGTCAAAATTTATGGCCTCTAAAAGGTTAGCCTATTTATTCTACATCATTCTCCTCTGGTTGGAAACAACTCAACTCCTATGAGTTGGCCTGGTTATACTACTACCATTTGTCTTTATCAATCTTCTTCAGCTCCTATTCTATAATCCAAGTGTTGTCTTCTTGCTACAATCTTTTCCATCATACCAAATACCTATTATAATTCCCTTGCCTCTTGCTCACTATCCTCATATCCAAAACCTGCACTAATTTTTCCATCTTCTTCTTTGGAACATGATTCTCCCAATAAAATTCTTTGTATTTATCATCTTCACCATTTTCTTCATGGAATTCATATAAATATGAAACTTTAAATACTAGATATATATCAAAATTATGTGGTAAACTCACCTCATACGTGTTATCATTGATTTCCTTCATAATTCTGCATGGCCCAATTTTCTTGTACTTCAACTTATTGTATGTGCCTTTTCTAAATCTTTCTTTCCTCAAGTAAACCATTACCAAATCTCCTTCTTATAATAGCTAGGATCTTATTATAACATATGTTGTTACTTTATATTTCTCATTACTTTCCTACAACTATCTTCTTCCTCCTTGCAACTGTTCCATATGCTCTGGAAATGCTTCTGCATCATAAATAATTAGATTTGTAATTGGTACTTGTACCAAATCTAAAATACCTATAAGATTTCTCCCATAAACAATTTGGAAAGGTGACTTTCTTGGTGATTTATTCATTGAACTGTTATATGCAAACTCAGCTTGTGGTAAAGCCAAGTCCCATTTCTTTGGCTTCTCTCCCACTATGTATCTCAATAAATTTTCAAAGCTCTTATTCACAACTTCTATCTATCCATCTATTTGTGGGTGATATGTACTACTAAATTATAGCTTAGTACTCATCTTATTTCATAAAGTCCTTCAAAAATGACTTATAAATTTCTTATCTGTATCTGAAGTAACAGTTTTTGGAACAACATGCAATCTCACAATATCTATAAAAATAATTATGCATCTCTACTGGCATATGTGGTTTTCTTACATGTAATTAACTGAACCATTTAAAAAAAATTGTCTACAACAATAAAAATTGAATCATTACCTCTTTATGTGTTTAGAAATCTTAACACAAAATCCATACTCAAATTTGTCCATGGCCCTCTTGGAACTGGTAATGGCATGTAAAGTCTAGTATATTGTGCATGTCCTTTATCCATCTAACATATTCTATAACTTGAAACATACTTTGTCACATCTCTCTTCTTCTTTGTCTAAAAATATTTTTCCTTGACCAAAGTTATTATCTTCATCTTACCAATATATCCAGCCAAACCATCACTATGTAATTCTCTTATTATATTGTCTTGTAGAGACCCAACAAGAATGCACAATTTTTTCCCTTTGAAGAGATAACCTTATTGCATAAGATACTCATCATGAATAACATATATCCCACCTATTAATGGATTCCTACACTATTCAACTATCTTTCCAAAACATGGATCAGTATCATATAATTCTTTAATACCTTCAAATCCAACTACTTCACTCACCATAGTAGTTACTAATGATGCCCTAATGCTAAATGCATCAACGACTTGATTCTTTTATTTATTTATTTATGATTCAACATAAATGTATACCCCTATAATAAAGAAACCCACATTGCATGCCTAATATTCAACTTCTTTTATATATGCACATATTTCAAATCATCATGATCTATAAACAGTATAAACTCCTTAGGCACCAGATAATGCCTCCAATGCCTTAGTGCTTTTACAATTTCATAAAGTTCAAAATCATAAGTAGAATACTTTAGCCTTATCTCATTCAATTTCTCACTAAAATATGTTATTGGCTTTCCTCATTGACTCAACATTTCACCAATTCCCACAAACGAAGCATCACAGTCAACCTCAAAAACTTTTTAAAAATTTAGTAATGCTAAAATTGGTCTTTCTATAATATTATTCTTCAAAATTTTAAAACTTTTTGTGGTTTCTCTACTCCATGAAAATTCCTTCCCTCTCATGTAATTTATTATTGGTTCCACAATACTAATAAAAATTTTAATTATTTTTTTGTAAAAAGTTTCTAAACCACAAAAACTTCTTAACTTTGTAATGCTTTTTGTAATAGGCCACTCAAGAATTGCCTTGATATTTTCTTTATCCATTTTTAAACCATATGTTGAAACTACAAATCCCAAAAATACCAAGACATTCTACATAAACCTACACTTCTTCAAATTTGCATATAACTTCTCCTTTCTTAACAAATATAGTACCATTTTCAAATGATTTAAGTGCTCTTTAGTCTTACAAAATATCATCAAAATAAACAACCACAAACTTACCAATATATTCTTGTAGCACTATATTCATCACCATCATAAATGTGCTAGGGGCATTAGATAATCTAAATGGCATTATCATCCACTCATATAAGCCATCCCTAGTATTAAATTCAATTTTCCACTCATATTATTCATGAATTTGAATCTAATAATAACCACCACATAGATCAATCTTAGTAAAATATTTTGCTCCTACAAGAACTTTGATCATATCATGTAAATGAGGTATAGGAAACCCATACTTTATTGTATTTTTATTAATTTCTCAATTATCCACACACATTATCCATTCTCCATATTTATTTGGAGCTACAAAAGTTGGTGTTATACAAAGGACTCATACTCTCCCTTATCACCTTCTTCCTTAGAAATTTAGTAGCCTATTTATTAATTTTGCATGTTCTTTTGGACTCATCCTATAAGCTACTTGATTGGGTAGATATAATCTTGGAATTAAATCAATGTGATGTTGTATATCTCTCTTTGGTAGTAAACCATTTGTTAATTCATGAGGCATAACATTTTTATATTATTTCAACACTTTTACTATTTTTGTTGTTATTATCACCTTTTCTATTTATTCATTCTTTGCTGCTAATGCATAATAGAAACCTGTTACCTTCATATCTTGGATAAATTACTTTGTAGAGAGCATGTTTCTTGTCTTCTCTTCCTCTTTAAGAGGTAATAGAACTACCTTTGTCCACCTTTCCAAAAAGTGCATGTGTTCTTTGCTCTATCATGAATTACTTTCTTGTCAATTTGCAATGGTCTTCCCAATAACACATGACATGCATCCATTGGAATAACATCACACCATATTTCATCATTATAACTCTTTCCCATAGAGAATTTGATTAAGCACCTCTTATCTTCTGTAACTTCATTCCATTTCTTAAACCATGAAATTAGATAAGGATTGTGATGTTTTTCACACTGCAAGACTAGTTTCTCTATCATTTCTTTAAATTGTAACTACCACCATCTATAATTACTTTGCATATGTTTCCACCTAAAGTACATATTATTCAAAAAATATTTAATCATAGCCATGTATTTCCACCTTATTTATTTTGTACTTGTTCATTTCTTGGAGTGATCATGGTCCTTCTCATCATGAGATTCTCTCCAACATCTACTAGAGAAACTTCAATATTCTTCTCTTCTATCTTAACATCAACTAGATTCACTCTTGGGTGATCTTATTACATCCTTTCTCTATCTTTAGAGTGTGGACACTAAAATCTTATATGCCCTTCTTCTCTACATATATAATAGACATAAGATCTATGTTGATTCATAAACCATCCTCTAGCACCACCATAACTTCATCCTCTCTAAAATCCTCTTCCTCTTTTTCAGTATCGAAATCCTTATATATTGTCATCTTACCTTTCTGCACAATGTCATGATTCACCTTTATTAGTATTAGATCCACCTTTAGTTGTATTAAACCCACTTCATCCCCTATGTAGAGGGGATCCACTTCTTCTTGGACCAAGAGATATTCTTCTGAAATGTTGTTTGTTTTGCTTTTTTTCTACCTTCAATGCTAACTGATAAGCCTCCTCCATGCTTAGAATTCTATTGATGATTAATTAATCTTAAATAGAAAATTTTAAACCATTTACATTCTTTGCAGCTATCTTCGCTTCTGTTTCTTTATGCTCCACTTGTATGGAAAGATTATAAAATTTATCTATATACTCTTATATACTGTGATCTTTTTGCCTCAAATTTTGAAATATCTTGTATAGGGTTTGCGCATAGTCCACAAGAAAAAATTTATCCCTCAGCTTCTTTTCCATCTTCTTCTATAAATTAATCTTCTCTTTACCTTTTCTCTGTTTTTTTTTCTACAGGTGATCCTACCAAATCATTGCATGACCTTTCAATTTTGTGCATCCAAAATTTACCTTCTTGTCTTCTCTCATAATTTTCTACTTGAATAAATTCTCCATGCTATTCATCCAATCTATCAACTCCTTTGGTTTTAAACTACATCTATAATCTAGAACATCAACCTTGATTCCTTCATTCCTTCCTTCAAAATTCTGAACCATCCTTTCTTCTATTGATGGTCATTGCTCTTGCTATTCTTCTTCTTGCCAAACTTCTTCATCATGATTTATGTCTTCTGCATCACTACCTTATCTTCTCTGTGGAGTGGTGATAACCTTTGTTAATTTTTGAAGTTGCATCTATATCTATTGTATAGTTTTGTTCATCTTCACAATACCTCCTCATCCTCTCACCATGTCTTTCTCCTCTAAGATTCAAACTTGCTCTGATACTAGATAATAAACCAAAAAACTATCAAGACAAATAAAATTAATAATAGGCTAAGATCTAAATCAATAACTTAGAATTGGTTTATATTTAATGAATTGAAATAATTACAAACCCAAACCATGCTTAAGTAGGATTTAACTAAGAATTTATAGTTGACATGGAAAAGTTTAAAAAATATAAAATATAAAAAAACCACCTATTTTTGGGAGCCACTATTTATAGTACGTTCCACATGAAAGAATGTGTAGCTCTAAATACTTCCCAAAATAACCTAAATAATAAAATTAGTGTATCAAATGAAATTAAACTAAATTTGACGTCTGGTTCTAAAAATAGAAAAAAATTTAAAAATAGAAAATTTCTCAAAAAATTCATTAAACATTAATTTTGGACACTCAAATGATCAAATTTTACCTACAAAAAATATCAAAATCTACTCTAAGCAAATATATTAGCTTAGGTTAGAATCAAACTTTTTGATACAATTGTTTTGACACATGGAATAGCTCAAACAGAGTTATAGGTCAAAAGTTATAGCCTCTAGAAGGTTGGCCTATTTTTTCTGCATCATGATTGAATTTTGAAACTATATAGTTATGAATTGAATATCACAGAGAATATGCTTCATAATATCGTAGAAAATAATGTGTATAAATTATAGAGGATCAAAGATACCAACTAATGAGAATGAAAGATAAATGCGTGCAACCCATATGGAAAAAAATGTTGGTTTAAGAGCTAAAAGTAGAAATGGGACAACATGCCCCAGAAATGAAAACATATCATGCATGAATGCCTCAAGATGATCACTAGAGATTAATAAGAATAATGAAAATATAAATGCATTGAATCAATTTATATAGGAAGAAAGAAACCAACTACAAGAATTTAATCATAAAAAAATTCAAATAAATCATCAAATGAATGCTAGTATTGAGTGATAGATATGAAGAAGTGAATTCCATGACCATAGAATGTGTGTTAGACACACTAGATAATAAATAAATAACTACCATAGATGATGATGTTGAAAATTATATACCAAATACAAATGACAATTGTGGAAATATTGAGGTAGATTTGAAGTTGATATAAATAATTTTTCACCATTGTCTAGAAAAATTGCCTTCGTCGAGTATGTGTTTTATTTGTCAAGAAATTTACCCTAACATAAATAACTCATAAGTACCTGAAGGTCAAATCTCCCATAGATGTTGAAAAGATAAAAAATGATCATCAATTTTGAACATCATATAATATTGATCCTCATCCACAACAATCATAATTTGCATGATTAACCCAATTATAAGAGATGTTAATAGCATGATTAATTCCAATCCTATAAGTCACACACAAAACTTTAGGTCAATACAAATTTAAAGATCATATGATCTATTTTCCACAAGAAGTGAAAGAAATAAAATATATGTTGATCATTATTGTTTGAACAAGACATCAACATGGAATAAATTAAAACTTTATAGTTAATAGAGAGGGTATATAGGGCACAAAAATGTAAAATAGAACATGACAATTTCTATAACAATGTTCAAATTGATGAAAATACACTTACTAGACTACCATCCTATTCAGATAAAAATATCTTTGACAAATTGAAATTTTTACATATAGAATTTGATTCAAATGTGAATGAATATGTATTTTAGGGTCTAATGATGGAAATAGATGAAGGAAATATCATCAATCATAAAAATTTAGTGGCCTGCAATTAACACTAATGTAGAACCTAGAGATCTGATGGATTGGCTTAGAATTAGTCCATCTCCTATAAATGAGTATATGAAAGAATGATTACCTGATATGACATTCCAGATATTGTTTCTAGATGGAAGATGTGACTGGTTACACTTGATAATGAAAATATTATATATACATGAATTTTTTAAACATTTAATTCAATATAGGGATAACCATTTTAGACAACAGCCATGATTCAAATATTACATGATGAACATGAATATGAGGCATCATGCATAAAATGTAGTTGTATTCTTTGTGAAAATGAGTCTTTAAGACATATGAATCATCATGAATGAATTACATGATGATATGGACAAAATTTTGCACTCTCATCTAACTCATCATTTGATGCATTTTGGTACCATTAAGGGGTACAAGGTCTTATTAGGAAAAAGTTCATGTAGAATTAAGTGACGTGTTAAATCAAATTAGAACACTGATAATTTTCTTCACCCAATCTACATGTGTTAATGCCAGGAACACCACCAACAAATATCCACAAATCTCACAAATGACATCAACAAAATATTATTGACTATCCTCAGATAGTGGCATACTACATGCCCTTGTGACATATAATTTTCTAAAAGTAGATACTAGCAAAAGGAGTGAAAATGAAAGATATTGGTCTAGATACGAGGATATGGATAACTCTTACCAACAAAAATCAACCCACCATAACATCAAAGTTGGTTAGAGTCATATACTTAGATTAATCCTTAGATGTAATGCAGTTTCATGTTATGGGGTTGAGGTTATATAGATATAATGTTAGTCAAATTCATACAATGTTGTTGGTCAATGTTATGTTTCTTGGATATGTTATGGTGGAATTTGACAATTACTCTAGAATGTCATTTCAAGATGGGGTACTATATATAATTCCAATTACACCAATATAAAGGGGATGAACATTTAAACTACACTTAAGGTTTGCTTGGGGATTACGGATACACAAATCAAAATGGCTGAAATTTTCTCAAGCAACAGTTGAAATAGGGCATAAAGATAGAAGGCTTAAAAAATTTGGTGATCACACATGTTAAATCTTTGGAAGGTTTTAGAATTTTGTCTCCATTTTCATATGAAGGATATCAAAAGTTGAAAATAGGGAAACAACTTTCTAAATGAAAATCTAAAGAAGAGAGATTCAAGTCCTTGAATCTAGAATAATGTTGTATATTTAATATTTTTCATAAAAAAATAATATTCTTTCACATATCTTATACCTCCTTTCACATTTCGATATATATGAAATTATTTTATTTAATTGTAATTTAATGTGATATTATTATCCATGTGGATAAATATAAAATGCCTCATTAGTTATCATTTTATGTGATATATATTTATTATTTCGGTGAGTATGGAATGCTAAATTAATTACTATTTAGTGTGAATTATGTATGCCACAACTCTGGATACTACTAACATAGATATCTTAAATACATCTATCTAAAAGATGCCGAGAGACATCAATCTCGATGTGTTTATCTAACTTATCTCACAAGTCCTCTTTAGTGAATATGAAATTCGAAATTAATTATTATTTAGTGTGAACTGTGCATGCCACAATTCTGGATACTACTAACATAGATTTCTTAAATACATATATCTAAAAGATGTCGAGAGACATGAACCTCGAGGTGCTTATCTAACCTATCTAACTTATGAGATTGGTTAGATAAGCACCTCGACATTGATGTCTATCGACATCTTTTAGATAAATGTATTTAATATATCTATGCTAATATATATCTAATTTTTTAGATGATGTTTACACGTATATCAATGAAATAACCAATTACAAAAATCATATTAAAATATTAAATTATAAATAAAATTAGTAATTAATATGATAATTGCTTAAAATTAAACAATCTCTTTCAAATTTAAACTTAAACAAGATTGTAACATTTTTATTTCTAAATTTTAAATTTAGAAAATTTAAAGTTTACCTTAATAATAACTACTAAAAAGTAATAAAATAGAAAACAATAATTAATTCTTATATCATAATAAAATTTATCTTTTATTAAAAAGTGATGTGATTTATTGAAATTAAATTATATATATATATATATATATATATATATATATATATATATATATATATATATATATATATAAAAGTCCCAATGAACTGAGTTCAAAAAAAGAGGACAAAAACAATGCTTACTGAATCGACAATCTATCTATGTTTATAAACGGAAAGGCCATTGAAAGTATTGCAAAAACTCTTTAAAAAAAATAATAATACTACAAAACATACAAACAAAGAATACATAAATAAATTAATATTATATGTCTATATTTTAGAAGAGTGCTTCTTGTATAATCACTTTTAACTGACCCCACTGCTTCAAAATGAATTGATCTTGTTAATTATTATTTAACCTTTTTCATACTACTGTTTGATTGTTTAATATAATTTCTACATATATTTCTTAATTTTGAAAGAATTTTACATCAAAAAGTACATTTAAATAAATCTAGAGAAGACTCCTAATAACATCATCAGTTAAATATTTTGATGTGTATTTTTGAGTACACAAACCATATATAAAATCTGTCATTGGACTTAATAACGATATACTGTATTATATTATTAATAACTGTACTATATTATTAAGATAATACAACAAAAACAATGAAACCTGCCATCCATCAGCAAAATACAAATTTCTTTGTTTCGTAGTAAGGGAATACTAAAAAGAATAATTAGTGTATATTCATCGACATGTGTAAGTTTATCAGAGGTTACAAAATTCAACTATACTTTCCTTTTTTTTTATACAAGTAGGCGAAACATATTAATTTCTTTATACCAATAGGCATGCTTAAACGCTCATATTGCAATTTTATAATCTTAGAAAACATAAATGTCGGCGGCTTTTACAAATGTGTGATTGCAGAATCTATTTTTTATCTTACAACTCTTGTCAGCCACGTTTGTTTATACACAAGTAAGATGCCAAACACCAATGTTGTGAGAGCGCTATCAAACATTTCTACAAAAGGAATATTTAAAAGTGATGTATTTTTCAAATATTTTGAATTTATTAAAGTTCTATTGGTTTACAAATTAACTTTTTATTTAATATATTTTCTATACTAAATGATTGTATTTTAATATTATTTTTTATTTTAAAAATTATATAATTAGATGTGATGTTTTTAATAGTCCTTGTTTAGTTATTGGTTGAAGGAGTATTTTAATTTTGAGTCAAGTAAATTTTATAATATTTTTCAATTTATTGATTACTATATCTATTATATTATTTTCAAGTTTTATTTATAAAATTTTACAATATTAATATATATATATATGTATATATTTTGTTTAAATTTTTGGTTCAAAAAATTGATCCTACCACATCCTTTTTATAATGTTAAGGCTTTACATCAAGGAAACAAAAATCTTGACAAATTGTTAGTGATGCAAATAACTTTAGCAATGCACCAATAACCTTTACCAAAAAAAAAATTAAAATATTAATATTAAAAAAACCATGACAATTATTATTTTTTGGTGCGGTACATGTGAGGTGCAGTTGTAAATCTTACTGTTAAGATCAATTATGTCCAATAAACGGCCAAGATCAATATCAGCCAATAAACTCTTTGATTAATTGCACGCCGGGCATTAGTTGGGTAATTGCATCATCATTCATTCTATAGTAAAATATTAGTAAATGTATTGGATTATCTCACAATAGGGAATCAAGGATTATAATTGTTAACTGAGAATTTTCTTTCTACCCACTTGCAAGCGTTCCGTCTTTAAGTATCTCTCATACTTCTTTGCATTTTTGCATTATCTTGAAGAGCTATTCAGTGTTTCCCACCCATTCAAATGGCGACTGGGAAGAGTGGGCGTCAGCAAATAGTTGAAGAAACCAACGGAACATCCCCTCGTACAAAAAATGGAGTTGATTTTTTGGGGGGCTGTTTCGGATGTTACAGGAAGAAATGTGTAGTCGGTCGCAGAGAACATCTCTGTGCAAGAGGATGTCTATGGAAGAATGTGGTTGTGAGGTTGAAGAATAATTTCAGAAACTGGAAAAAAAATTCTAATTCTGGTCTGTTTAAGTATGACCCTGTCAGTTATTCTCTCAATTTCGATGAAAGATGTAGAATTTATGAAAATTCTTATCCTTCTGAGCATTCTATAAAGCAACTTACGTTAATGTAATTGAAGCAAACTTAATGTTGCAGAGGGCATCGACGTAGGGAATAGTTTTATAATAATGATTTTGGTAACGATTACAGTAGAATGAAGTGATGTCCTTCTTGGTAGTTGTTTTAGTGTTGATAAGGTCTGTGGGATGAATATTGATTATGGTGATCACTATTCTTATTCTGTTTCCATGTAAATTAGATATAATACAATATAATAACAACAAAGTGTCGCTTGCCCTAATCCCTTGTTTCAATAGTTTATGCTATTAAAGTATAAGTTAAAATCAATAATTTCTGCAGTTAGATTATTCCCTAAGTTAATTGGGGCTGCGTAGCGCTTAATGTTTTTTATAATTTTTAATATTTGTCATTATATTTTTATGTCGTGAATAGAAAATTGAAATAAATGAAGATATAAAGATGGTTTTAAAATCAGATTTATTTATAATAAATATATTTTGTGAATTAAACAATAAAAATTGTAATATATATATATATATATATATATATATATATAAAATATATCATAAAAAAATGAATTAATTATATCTAATTTATAAACAGATAACAAATCATATATCAATTTTGTAGTCTCAAAATAACTGACCAAATAATTTATTATTTTACATCTATATTTATAATAACTAAATGATTATAAAAATATTATTATTTTATATTTATGATATTTAAATGCTTAGAAAAAATTTTAATGTGATATTAGAATATATCTATTAATCCATACTATAAATTAAAGTTATTAGGATAATTATGACATAAGATAAATATTTTTAATGAGTGTTTAAGGGTTAACATTGATGGTATATATGTATGATCCAATTAAAATAATTTTAGAGACTATAAATTGGAGAAATTCTATTAAGTCCAACTTAGATAATTTGTCAATTTAATTAATTTTTAAGTGTTAATTAGTCATCATGAAGTTCACATTTATTAATCTTATTTTACATCAATAAATGTATGTAAAGATTTCCAATGGTATATATGTATGATCCAATTAAAATAATTTTAAAGACTATAAATTGGAGAAATTCTATTAAATCCAACTTAAATAATTTGTCAATTTAATTAATTTTTAAGTGTTAATTAGTCACCATGAAGTTCACATTTATTAGGTTTATTTTAGATCTATAAATGTATGTAAAGATTTCCAATAAATTTAGAATTTTAAATTTTTTTGATTAATAAATATAAGTATATAATTCTAATACACATTAGTAATGGTAGGAATTTTAGATAAATAAAAGGAGAAAAACAATAAACACAATTGATGGCTGAAATTAAATTTTATATGATTTTTTAGATAGTTTATGTGCATATTATTGGTTCAGATTAATAAATGTAAGAAGTGATTTTTAATAATAGTTACTATAGAGAAATAAAATTCTAATAACATATGGAGACTATTTTTATTTATTTTTAATCAATTTAGTCATATTACAATTGAGCTTTTAATAAATAATCAAATAAATGTTATTAAATTTATCACCTTTTTAATGAGTTTGTAATTATTATATTGGTATAAATAGAATGTTTCATAAAATTATGTAAAAGAATAATTTTATTATTTAGGTTTTAAAATTTGTAATTGCTAAAGATATATGTCTTGTGAAAGGATACATTGGCTTAAATAAATAAAAAATTGTTCAAGTGATTCCTATAATACCATACCTTGACAAGTACCACTAAAAATTGTCATAAAATTGTATGAAATGTAGTTGAAATATACTATAATTAAAATTAAGACATTGAATATTTTATGATTTACTCAAATATTTTTTTTCAATTTGTTTGTTGGTCCAATGGAAAGAGGTACAACATTTATCATAATAATTGTTTTTAAATACTATGAACCCTTTTTTTGAACAAGACCACCAAGGGAGTTTAAATACACTCTTTCAGGGTTGGTTGATTACAATAATATTTTCCAATAGATTTTTAATTGGAACACACCACCACCACCACCACTATTAAGAAGATCGATGGTTACAATATTAAAGTGGTTGATTGGTATATAAATTTTAAACATTATGTTTGTGAGAGAACATATCTAAAAATTAACAATTGAGGCAAAATCATGATAAACCAAACATGATCATGTCAAAATAACTTAAAAACACATATCTTGAGGCATAGATCATAACTCCAGAAGGAGGTGAAGGTGAATAATATTTGCGATATTAGGAAATGAAAGTGAAATATTTAGCTCAAGGAGGATTTAGCACCATCCAAACGTCGTAAATGGTTACTTGAGGGGTCAAAGAAATAACAATGCCCAAACTAAAAGGTGGTTGAATAACACTAACAACTAATAACCATACCCATGTATAGATCAAATCAATCATGATGAATCTAGGGTGGAGTTACCACATCATTTTGAGAGATTCTAATCACCAACCTCCCACTACAGATGAGGAGTGGAGAAGTAGTTTCCCATATGAGAGTGGTGCCCAAGGGGACCCATGAGGTTGTTGGGTTGGAGGAACATGACTCATAATATAGGGAGTACTCCCCCATAGGTTGACCAGAACATATAACTTTTAGAACTTGAATGCCATCTTCTCAACTTGACCTTGTCTCTACATAAGATCTGAAGAGATAAAAATCATCTTCTCATTAATAACAAAATGTGAAGATGCTTCTTAATTGTTAAAGATAGTTGAATTCCTAGATTTTCATGGCTGAAAAAAATATAGTTGTGAATAATTTCCATACAATATAAAAATAAGTTGGCAACTAAGCGTTATCTCCAAAAACAAACCATTCAACAAGAGAAGGGATCTATGTGGAAAGGTTACAAAAAGTTACTAATCATTTCTAGATAGGTTAATATTTTGGGATGTGCAAAAGAGATGTTTAAAGAATTCAAAGAAAAGTTTGGACATTTGGGTTGAGTGATTCCATTATGTAATAGGCACCCCACATGATGAAGTCCTTAATAAGCTAGACACAAAATAAAATGTATGATCTTGGGTCTAATCTTGGCATTTAATACTATTTTAACTTTTGTGAGCTGAGTTTTCGGCCATTAATTTTATTTCTAACACATATTTAACTTATAGAAATCATAATAGAATGGGCTTATGATTTTATAAATGAGTTATAAAGATGAATTTGTAAACCGAGTGTCAAAAATCTACTTTCAGTCCTTCCATCATGCGCGTAGAGGTTCTAAACACATATTATACAACATGAAATTATGAATCGATTTGTGGATCCCCAAAATTTATGATAATTATTTATTAAGTAACTTATATTTATATTTTATAAGATGACATAGAATATAAACTAATAATAATTCAAATCGTTGATATTGTGAATTCCATTTTAAATAACACATATATCTTTTATACAAGTAGCATTTTTTCTAAAGGAAGATTAATATTTATCATTACAAGTGACAACTACATATTACATGTATTAAAGGATATAACACTAAATTATCCATATCCAACCCATTATAAAAAAGGTTTGATACATTAAAAAGGCTTCCAAATGTTCTTGGGCATAAAAGAGCCTTATACACTAGTAGGGGTAGTGGTAATCAATAAAGTGTGAAATACAATGTTTTAACAATTATTTTTACAAAAGGGAGTATGTGCAGAGATGTAGTGATTTAACTAGATTTTCTAAGCCTCATTACTTTAAATTTATTCAACCATCAACTTAGCACAAAGGGTAATACTTTATTTATAGATATTAATGATACCGGTTACTCCTTTATCATGAGGAAGGAAATAGATTCTGAAGGAAACCATGTAATAGCTTCCAGTTTGTTTCCAATCATCCTATATAAATTATATGATATCATTTTTCTAATTTATCATATTAGGCTTTGGTAGGGGACCTATAGCATAAGTAGTAAACTTGAGTATTAAGCCTATTTTTAACACCCCTTTATTTTTTAAAAGTTTCATAATGTTTCCATTTATGCCATATAGATGACCTAGTGTCTCAATCAAATATATATTTTTTTATACATAAGCAAACATTCAATTACCTATATGAAAGAAATTTTTGCTTTTAATGTTAATTAAGTGGTTTAAAAATGATAAGGGTTTTTTAAATAAAATATTTTTCAGTATCAATCTATAAATGATTTATAAAGATAACCTATAGTATTAATAGTGATTCATAATGATATCAATGTTTTGTTTGAATAATTTGATAAAATGCATAGTTTGTGTCAAATCAGACAAATAATTTTGTCTCATATTATGTTATAAAACTTTGGCATATTTTAAGTGATTAAATGAACCAAATACATAGTTAGACATTTTTTTTCAACATATGTATTCAAAGACATAAAACGTACTATTAAGTGTTTTATATTGGATTTTTATGATACTCTTTTTTTCAAAATCATTTTTCCAGTATTTATAAAAAAATTTACTTATAATTCATATATGTTTTGAATAAATCTTATTTGTGTTATGTAAGTTTTCAATACCTTTGTATATTTTCTAAACCTAAAACCTAAGGATTAATGAGATAAGCTACAAGTATTTCCTAGGTCTTTAAGGAATTTCCTAAATGATATATATGATTTATTACATAAGTGGTAATATAAACATTACATAAGTTATAAATCTTACAATTGATATATTCACTTTGAAGGTTATGTCATTGGTTGTATATAATGTGAAATAGGGTCATAACATAATCGATGTAATGATGATTATATTGATTTGGAATAAGTACGAGACACTATTGGAAGTTTAAAATGGTGATTCACCATAAATTTTATTGTGAATGAAATTAATAGATGATAGGCTCTAGGTTTTATTCAACATATCTTATGGATTATTTGCATGTAATCTCATGTGCTTACCTTGGTCTATGGAATTGATAGTTAATTTAGTGTTTAATAAAATAACTTGTTAAGTCATTTAGTAAGCTACTATGTTTGATTGGAATGGTTATTAATTTGTCAAAAGTTTTGGAAATCAATGTGGAATATACACCTCATCATGAACAATAAGTGTTATTTTTTATAATATTTAAGTGGTAATGTTTTTGGTTCTAGTCTCATTTAATTTCAAGTTTATTTCAGAAGTAAATTATTGTCTCGAATAATTACTGAGGTTTCAAGGGGAATACAATGGGATTGCATAATATATTCTTGAAAATATGAAAAAGTATGTTTCATTTGCTTTTTTGATGAAAAAAAATATTAGGAAACACCTAACTTAGATTTTTGTGTTTTTATGGAAGAATTTGCATTATAGTTTTCATTGATTGGAAATTTGAGTTAGTTATGGAGACCATGGTTTCAATAAGTTTTAAAAAAATTGCATGAACTTTGATCTTATTTCATCGAAACATTTGGAAATTGTTTCAAGATGATTTTGGATATGATTAGCTCAAACTAGATGCCTTTAGTGTTTTACTTGTCAAGGAGTTTTATGTTTTCAGTAATTACATGAATAAATCTTCTAGTTATATCATACAAGACATTTTTTCTTGATAAATATTTTTGTTGGGATATTTTATTGATAGGAAAGGAGTTTGTTTTTCTAGGAATTTTGTTAACAATATTTATCATACACAGATGATTGTTTCAAAGTAATATGGTTTTATGCATATAATTGGCTATTTCTATTTATAAGATGCATTAATTGGTTTTGATAATGTGATTTTGATGAATAACATGTTTTCAAAATATTTTTCTTGTCAACACATAGTTCATATTTATATCTTGTGGTAGAATCTTGTCTATTTTTACAAAATTTCACTAGTTTGGAATGAATATTTTAAAATAATTTATTGTTGGTATTGTATTAATTATGGTTTAATAAAATTATTCTAACAATTATTATCTATAGATATGTGATAAATTTGTATATGCATATGAAATTTTTGAATAACCTAAAATTTTTATTGTTTGTACACTTTGCAAATAGTCATGACTTATGCACAAATAATGCTGAATTTTAAATTTTGTTCAATTGTTATTATATAAGTTTTTTTTTTTCAATTCGTGTATTTGGTATTGGGGTATATAGTAGTGATATTGTTCTAAATGACATTGTGATGTTAAAATAAAAGGATACATGATTCTTAACAGTAATGAAAAGGTTATTTTACGAGAGGTGTGGTGTAAGGTTTAAATAAAGTTAGAATTTATTTTGATTGAATGTATTGATGAGATATTAAGATAAATACAATCTTATTTGGTATTCAATTATGTAATTCCTTCATGAGATCAGCTACAAGATATAATTATATTAGGTGATTTTAGGAATGTATATATTGTCAAAAAATTTAAATTATTATGTATATTAAAGGATTTTGATAGATGATATTTGTCAAATGAACCTATTTATTTTCAATGGTTAATTTTGTAGTGATCTCCTTTTTCAATGTAAGTTTCAGTATTTGGTCAAAATATGAAAAATCTCAAGCTTAATTAAATATTGCATGTTTGGTGATTTTAATGTGTAACCTACTGAAGTTTTAATATTGTATAGATTCAATAAAGTCTTTATGGTTAAAATTTGATAGAATGTTTTAATTTTGATCATTATAATGCAAATATTATGGGATTATTCATTAATAATAGGAATTTTGGATGTATAAAGTGTTTGATGTGTAAATTAATTTATAAAATATTATTCTATTTTATTTGGTAAAAGATGCTAGGTGCAAATTCATATAATTTTGTTAAAAATGAATGGGGTCAAAGTGATGATCAACATAATGAGGGAAATATTTCTTGAGGTAGTTCTTGAGGCCATTACATTCATGTTTGTGGGACTACTAACACTTTTTTTTTGACCATTCAAATATGGAACTCGCATATCCATTCATTTTTAGGCTTCTGATCTCACATTTTGAAATGAGATTGTTTCATTTCCAACTAGTTCTTTTAGCTTTCCTGGTAATATAAGATTTAACAGAGATTATGTAAGATATAATCCTCATGGAAGAGGTACTCCAATTGACTCTTCTGATCATATGAACACTATATTTTCAAAATGATCCTCATAATATTACATTACTTAAACCTAATCAACAAAATTCTTTGTTATCTTATTAAAACAAAAATAATCTTGAGGCCATGACAAATTACATAATTTTTAACTTGTAACACTTAATACTGGAATTCCTTCTCTAAAAATGGAAAGAACTACTTCTTATAGTAGAAAACATATTAGAAGTCCTAGATCCCAACCTATAGTGACTAATAAATTTGATAATATCAAGTTGGGAGTTGATGATTCTAAGGGCATAAAATTGGTCAAACTTCTCATGACACCAATAGAGTACACAAAGTACCAAACTGATAAAAGATATCCATTTATTGACTTAATTTCTTATTCAAACACAGATTAAATATTTCTTCGTGTTGAATATTTTACATTGACTTGCTATATTATTTTGATACAATCATACTTTGAGTATTTTTATATGATTTCGATAGATGTGACAGATATGTTATAAGTTTTATGTAAAATGAAATATTAAATATTTATTTAATTCATATGGAAATGCTTATGGTATATAACATTTTAATTATTTTATTTTATTGAATTGTTAGTAGTTATTATGAATTCAATGTATATTTGAGTGATTATTTATTTATGTATTATGAGTTATGCCCCTTAGTCCCCACCCATTAGAGTTATTATCAAACTATGTTT
>JARHVA010011428.1:7500-59096 GCA_037957365.1 Torreya grandis | reverse complement strand
AAAATCCTTCTTGTCAGTCTTCATCATGGTGTCTATCCAAAAAAGTTATACATCAGCTCTAGCTTGTGACTTTTATCTTTTTAAGCTTTTTCCCCACCTAGCATCCTAATATATTAGCCAATAATTTATTAAATCACAATGATTTTCACTCCACTTAGCCTAAATATTAATTTATTCCAAGAAACAATAAACTCCATAGAGAGATCCCCATCATTTCCTTTAATCCTCATCATAAATTCATTTAAGCCCCCTATAATCAATTTATTTCATACTTTCTTATTAACCAATACCTCAATGCATGAAATAGGTTTAATTTAGTCCCAATCACCCCTATTTGATTTTGAATACTACTTGTCCTTTTCTAAATATTGTAATGGACAATTATAGAATTAATATGTAATGGCCAAAATTGAAGAATGTTATTAATATCGTGGGTGGAAGATCTATATTCCTTGATATGCCAATTATAAAAATGTGAGAGGAAGAAGTTACACATTCCTGGAGTTTAATTTCCCATGCATGATCTACTCATATCTAATTTAAGCCATATCCATGTCATCATTATTAATAATATTTAAAATTTGGGTTGGGATTGAGCTAGCACCATCCCATGTGGCCATCCTTTCACTTCCAACCTCATAGTTAGTAGGTAGTCTATGACAGTGTTTCCTTCATGGTAGACATGGATTATATATGTCTTATTTAAGGTGTAAATAATATAATGGGAATTATCAATTAAATATTTCATAGTATAGGTTTTCATTATTGATAATATAGAATTTTGAAAAATTATAGACACACAATTAGTAGAATAACAAGGTATAAAAATGAGTGGAGAATGGGAGTTGATTATAATGAAATCATTATGATAAATCTATGAAATATCTCATTATTGAATTTAGATAAAATAGTTTATTTAGAATGATTTTAGAAGTAATTATAACTACGTGAAAGTTATATATTGTTATACATTACAATTGATCATGGTGGTTATTTATCCATGTAATCGAACAAATTGATGTATTTTTCATATCCATGAAAATGAATTAAGAATAAAATAAATAAGAGGAGTCAAGTGAGCACATAATTCATAGTGTTGTGATTAGAAAATAATAAGAAATAATTTTTTATTTTACCATAATTTAGTTTTGTAAACCATAATAGGATAGAAACTAGTATAATAATTTGGATTAATAAATATGGAATTCAAGCATACATCTAAATATGAAGTACTAAAATATATTACAATGATTTGAAATTTTAAATATTAAAAATATATAAATTACAAAAAAGGAATCAATACATAGATTTTATGGTTGAGAGTCTAACTATGACTATTTTATAGAAGTGGAAAATAGATTGATGCAGTCCTATAATTTTTCTAGTATATGAATTATGTTTCTATCTATATAGGGTTATTTCTATCATATTTGGGTCAATATTAACTATAGATACTAACATGTTCTAATTTCTAGTGATGTGTCAAAAATATGTATCAATGACTATAATTTAATATATGCCCATCTCTAAAATCTATGAATGTGTCATGTTAAAAATGATTATGGGTGATACTTTATAAGTTATCCTAATTCAAATTTAAACACTAAGTGTGATTTCAAGGGATTATAAATCTCAAAAAACTACTAAATTTTAATGAATGGAGTTAACCTTAATCACCCCCTTTTGGTGATTAAATGTTTCCTTCATAGTCAGTACTCCAAGGAAGGAATAAATTCATGTGTATTTATCCCACTTAAAGTTATTATGAAATTGATCTCCTTCACTCAATGCATGGACCAAATTATTTAGATATGATACTTGATAGTTCTTTTTCTAACATGGACTTAGTGTGTTTTAGACTTGGTTTGTGACTACTCCTAGTGAGTGGTTATAATTTAAGAATAATAGGGTAGATTTTATCAATATGAAATAATGTATATATGTGTATTATATAATCTCTAAGTCACATATTAAGTGATACTTTGATTTGTATGTGTGTGTTAAAATCTGTATTTTATCATGATAATAACTTACTATGAAGATGGAATGACTCTAATAATTTATTTTATTTTAAAAATTAGCCATCATTGGGTGTAGATATTAAAATATGGTCTTCATTACTTAACAATGAAAATATTGAAACATATTTACCATACTTGACTTGAGTAGACAAACTAGGTTCTAATCTACCATTATTTCACACTTGAATTATATCTTATGATTTAATCCTTATGTTATATTGTTACACACCTATTAAAATATCACTTTTTATTTTAAACCTGTTAAATATCCTACACATCCATTTATAGAATCTCAAT
This sequence comes from Torreya grandis, assembly GCA_037957365.1. Classification (NCBI taxonomy): domain Eukaryota; kingdom Viridiplantae; phylum Streptophyta; class Pinopsida; order Cupressales; family Taxaceae; genus Torreya; species Torreya grandis. The sequence goes on along the minus strand of JARHVA010011428.1, from coordinate 56,778 downwards.
TCAATCTACATTTACATAGGTTTGTTTTGTTAAATGTGGTCATTATTTCAAGTTGATATTGACCTGAACTAGCTAGTACCTCCACATTTCCAATAATGACTATTTTATAAAGTTAAACACATATTTATGTTTGGCCCATCAGTCTAGATTTTTTTCATTATAAATTATTCAATTATACACACTCACACAGATATAAATCAAGGTATCATTTAGACGGACTTGATACTTATTTGATAGAAATATATACACTATTACACATCAAACAATACATTCATATTTTTCCATAATTACAAACCTATCACTAAGAACAATCATATGACAAATATTAAGCACTATAAATCTAATTCAAAGAATAAATTTTCATATTTCAAAGCCATATTATAAGTTGCATACATATATGGAAGGATTGCAATTACACAATCATACTAGGTGAGAGAAATATGTTTTCCCTCCTCATAATTTTAGATATGAATGAAATTTTCAATAATTAAATAGAGTTAATTAGGTTCAGCTCAACCTATTAACTTTCCCTTATTTCTTAGGTTTCTATCCCTCACAAAAAAAACTAGGGTTTTAAGGTAAAGGAGATTGATTTTTGGAGTTATTTGCATCATCAAATTTTGGTATCATAAATATAGATCAAGTTGTGATAGTCATAAGTGTTTATGCACTAAAATTTCCATCCTTATTTTGAAGTTAGTATTGACCAAAATTTCAATATCGATCGATGATACTAACCTAATATTTTGAAAATGACTTAGAATAGACATTGAATTAGTTCCATCACCAAACTCACATACTTTATTTACCCTAAATTTGGCTTATATAATAAAGTAATATATAAATATCAAAAAAAACAAAGTATCTTTATCTCCTTATTAATTTATATATTTATCATATACCACTCATCAAATCATAGGAATCAATGTTAGTCTTTTACATTTAAATGTATGATTGAATGCCATATATTAATATCTAAAGTAAATTTCAATCTTATATATTAATTATATTAATATTACCCATTAATACAAACTAGGTTAATACATATAGGTGAACCCATAAAAATATCGAATCATGTTAAAACCCTAGGATTCCCTTAGGGTTTCATCCTTTAAGGGTTTCAAAGTCTAGACTTAGGGTTTTTTTTTCAAACTTTATTTATTATTATTCCCTAATAATAGACATTAATCATGAACATTTTTAATGAACATTATTTTCTAACACAAGTAACAAAGTTACTCTTTTCATATTTTTATACATTTATATTGTATCTTATTTACATCAATTACCCAAGGGTTACAATGATCAAATCAAGATTTATACTAAGAGGGATAAAGTTACTAATGAAAAATCTCAATCCTTCTACCAATCATATTATTGTAACATACAATATGATATGCCTATTATTACAATTATATACTAAAGGAAATGTATGACCACCTTTATTCCTCCTCCCTCAAGACCTTAATATTTTACTATCTACCATCATGAACTCATTTTTCACCCATGGATTGTTTTGGATCTTAAAATACATACAATCAATACTAGATGAGGTAGGGTCCCCTATCATGAGTGGAAAACTAAAATTAGTCATCATGTTCCTCCCTAATCCCCTCAACCTCCCATAAGGCAATACAACAAACATAAATGGTATGACATCATTTTATTAACTAAAGAATTCTTATGTTCATATTTCTATGTTTTAGTTTCTTAGATGATAAATAGGTTACAAATATATATTTTACAAGGCATTTTAGGAAAAAAATCTACCCACTGATACATAACCTACATAATTTTACTCCATTAGTAATAAATCCATGGAGAAAAAAATTCATCATTTTTCACAAAAAATACATACCCACAAAACATGAAACATATAAATATTTTCCATTATTAATTTAATTTAAATAAAAAAACAACCAATAATGCAATGCTTGTAGGTAATTATTCTAGATGCAACACTTGTAACATTACCTTATTAATATAATTTGGGATCAACATGGATATTATTCAAAAATCATATTATATTTTAAAGTATTTGATAATATTTCATGTCAAATAATTAGAAACATCTCATTAGAAGTGATACTTTATTTCAAGATAGTACCTATTATTTTCAATATTTATGCCTAATAATTTGCATTAAAACTTACTTTGGGATGACCATGAATACATGATATGGAATAAATACCATTTATTTTACATATGTTTATCAAATATATGCATGAAGGTTATTCTTATTTAGAACTAGAAGATGAGACCGCTTTTGGATATTATAAAATAACCCAATCTACTAATGAGGACTGATCGCAGTCACCATTCAAATATCATACTATCATTTTTTTATCACAAAACATTCCATTAGGTTAAATTAACATAGATTAAGTGGTTTAATCAAGTGTAAAAAAATTAAAATGAACTAATCATAACACACAAACCAGAGGTACACCATGAATTTCTAATTAAGATAGAATAATTGCAACCTATTCCTTATATTATTTTACTAATGAACTCATAATATAAAAATGGAAGAGTTATATATTATTATGTTAGTGATTATAAATATATAAACATGAAAAATATGATAAATGAACATATACAAAAGTTACACTTCAATACATCAAATGAATATTTATCTCATACTCTATTCACACATGTCAGAATTATAACATATCAATATGATTCATATATAACAAATAAATACAAATAAAAAAAACCTATTTATATAAAATAATTTGGGATCAAATCATAGGAAATAATGACATATCATGAGTAAATACTACATTCAAATAATAGTTACAATAATATCACACACCAAGCATAGGAAACACTAAAGAAAAAATGTCTTAGATAAATAAGTAATCATATAATTTGGTAAATAATGTGGGGATTGTATATTATAAAATTATAACACCGTTGTAATTAAAAAATATTTAGGATACACTAAGAATAATATTTTATCTATCATTTGATTATAATCTAATCACATTAACATGTACTTCAAATTGAGCTTTATGGCATATTTCACATCATGAAGGGAAGTCATGTTTTATTTCTCATATAATCATGATACATGACACAAATAGTTACTATGAATTACAAAAATAAGGATGAGGAAGAATAATAATAAGAAGAAAAAAAAACAACAACAACAACAACAAATTTTAGATTATGAGCCCAGTTTTATCAATTTTAATTTATGATATGTCAACTACAACCCCAATAAAGATGAAAAAAATTTATATTATGAGCCCAATTTTTTAATATTACAAAAAACAAAGTAATCAAAAAATTAAAAATTGTTCAAATATTCAAAAAACCAATAATCAATCCTGAGCATGACATGATTTGTATATTACATTATTTACATATGTTATTTACCACATGTTTGGTATATGTCATATTATTTACATCCAAACATTCATTTCATGTTATATGAGTGCTATGTATGATAGATAGGTTATACATTGACATTTATATTTTGGATGTCCTTCTACCTAGTGGTCATGTTGATATTGAGATCATCTTGTTTTATAGGTTTCACTATTATAGGTTATATCTTCCTATGAACATTTTTCTATGTTTATCTATCTATATCTCATACACATTACTTTCTAGTTACTAATTTATTACATAGTAGTACATGATATGTCATTATATTATGATGTGTAATTGACATATATGGATGGTGTAGACTATTTCTTTATTCAATGCTCCATTAAGATACACTTTTATTGTGTGCTTCATTGAAATGTTTATATAGACATGAAATTTACATTCCATACATTACATATGTTACATGAATGCCTTGATTGATATATAAACTACCATGATAAATTTTTATCTACATCATTAAATTATTTATATGATGTTATATTTATACACAACATGATATGGCTAAATATTCACTTGAGATGAGTTAAATACAGTATAAATCACACATCTCATAAGGGGGATATTAGAGTGGGATTGTCATAGAGACATAAGCCTTCATGAGTAGAAAATTAGACCAGAGTAAATATTTTAGAGATTTATAATTACTTAGATATAATAGGGTTTATAAACATGACAAATATTTGCACATTTAAATAGATTATATGGGCATATGTCATGCATAGACACACTTTAAAAATAAATAAAACATATATTCATATAATTTAGATGCATATGGATGGGAATGTGCAAATTTTTTATAGGAACATTATTTTAAAATATCCATAGACACATACACTTGAGATATAATTTATCAAATGAAACATATAGGTGTGTGATATTTTATATTAGTTAGCACATATTCATGAGGAATGATATTGGTTCATGTGCTACAACATAGTTTATAGTTGAGTGGAAATATAATATCATTCCACTTCATACTTATTGGATATGTATTCATGATAGGGGCATGGCCATGGACATTTATATTTCAATCATGAATTCTATTCAACATTGATTGAAAATACATGATCAAATAGGCACAATCAACAATCTAAATTAAAATCCAAAAACTACAAAATTTCAAACTCAAATGGCCAAGTCTTTTTGATTGAAATGAAAATACATGAAAAATTAGTGAAATAAATCCATTTAGAATAAAAATTATTCTAGGCTAAATAAAGGATAAATCATAATTAACATTTAGTTAATTTAGATCAAATTAAAATAGAAATGGATCAAAATTACTATGGAAAAGTAGTAGAAAACTATGAAATAGTTAGGAAATTTGTAAAAAACTAATGTGAAATAGTCTAAAATGAAGATTTACATGTGTTTAAAAACAAAAACATAAAATATATTAAGATTTAATAGATTCATGAAAATTTATAAATTTTAGATTAATGCAGCCTTGAATGTGATTTCTATGCCAAGGTTATAGGATGACAATTTATTATGGATTTGATAAAAAAATGAAGCACATTCAGATTTAAATATTCACATATATCAAAGCATGAACTTACAAGAAGGTTTATTTAACAAACAACCACCAAAACTCCTTAAGGTATAAGACTAAAATCTAAATAAAAAAGGGAATTCCAATTTTTAGTTTGAAAATGGAGCATGTTGTGAAAGTAATGATAGATGGAGAATCATGATGAAAAATTATCCTTAGTATTTATATAATCTGTTATTTATTATTTCATAAGAATAAAAAGTATTAACTGCAAATAATCACCTAGAACAAACCATATTTCAAAGGCACTAAAGTCTCTAGGAACAAGTGACATGCTAAGCTAAGAATCTAGACAAAGACCATCTAAGTGTGTGATCAAGTGATTAATTAATTTTATTTGTATTCACACATATTAATTTAGGTTTGAATTAATTATGTAGGTATTAACATTATTCATTCCCTTTAAATTGTGAAATTTTTTTTACATGGAGTGAACTTGAGATAAATTGAGATAAACATGACAAATGAATCTAAATCCATATTGAGTGGTTTATTTAATTCATTTTAGAGAACATAGATGGATGATTATCTCATTTACATATATAGTTATTTGTGTGAGTAGATCTTGTACTTATCTCCAAATCCATGAGAGTTGGGAAATAATTTGGGGATAGTTATCTTCCCAACTATAAGCATGCATAGTTACACAATTTCTTGTTGTTATCACTCCAAATATAATAGTGTTTTAACCTTTTAAGACTTAGTGAATGTAAATCCTATTTTGTTAAAGAGTTGATTATAGCAAATTGGGTTATAAATATGAAATAAATATAACCATTGATTTGTTACATAGATGACTAAATTTGACCTTTCTAAAATAGTAATAAATAATTTATGTAAGAATTTAGTTGGAAAATGACTAAGATAGATGATATGTAAGCTTAAAAATAATGTAGAGGCTAGTATAAGTGTCAAAAATAGGATCTAGGAGTCAAAACCCTTCTTTTATATTAACTCCCTATTTGGACAATATCACCACATGATGCTAATAGCTTTATTTTAGTAGTTGTGTCCTCTATGCAACACTATCCCAAGCTTATAGGTGCACCTATGCATAGATATGTAAGGTATGTTCCTACATGTATGAGTTTTTAAACCTTTTATATGGCCTATTTTAATTTCAATAGTGATCAAATCCTAATCTTTCATGTTTTTAGGCATCTAGTTTCTACAAGCTAAAAAGTGTGTTTGTTAGTGGGGTAGGATGGACATCCTTAACACCTTGGTATGATGAGAGTTTTCTATATACTAATACTCTAAAGAGGGATCAATAAAAATGTATTTATCCACACCTAATTATTGGTAAAAGTGAAATTTATGTTAGTATGATAGTTTACTTGAGTGTATTAAATGTGCTTGAGACTATAAATATGAGTAATTTTAGCTTAAGAATGGTGTAGATGGTAGTATGTAGAATTATGGTAGAATAGGGAGTGATAGCCTTAATTGCACACAGATTATTTTGAGTTTACATATGTAATTTTCATCTAATTTCCATCTAATGGTTAGAGGGATAAAATTAAAGTATATATATTATTTTAGTTCTTTTGTAGGTGCTAAAAGTTGTTTAGGCTAACCCTAGGAGGTGTAAGATTTGAAAATATATTTTTTTTGTGAAAAGAGCGAAAGGATAGTAGAACCATTATTAGGACACTAGAACCATGTGACACTACTATCCTTATTATGTAACTAGAGTCCAATTGATATAAATTTAGGCATGAAGGGCGAAGATGTAAGAATGAGGGTCTAAGACTGCTTTAGGGATGACTAAAGATGCCTGTGGCTCACATGAAGGATGAATAAGTGTGGAAATGAAGTGTAGGATAGTTCTATGGATAATATATGGATAGTTGGTATTAAGTATCACTCTTATAACTAAAGTGTAACTTTTAAGTGATTACATCTCCCTGCCTTTATTCTAAAAATGTATCAAAGAAAAATGACTAGGATAAACGAAAAATAAGCATACCTAGGCTCACCTAAGAGGTGAATCTCATGAATAGAGGTCTAAGCATGTGAAGCATGATCCAATACATGTCTTGATAGTGAAATATCCACAAATAAATCCTTACTTAAGAGATATCAAAGTAAAATACATAACTAAGTAAATAATTGAAACTCAGTGAAATTGAGTAAAACTAAGTAAATGGATAAGAGAGAGGAAAGGAAAAAATACACCTCATTAGGCATGTGAAAAAAGGCATAAATTTGGTGACAACCTATGTTTATGTATGTATACAATGATCAATTAGTTATTATCTTAGACTAATATGATGGCTTTATCGATCCTCATATATGGGTGGATTAAGAACTCAATCCAATTTTGACTACATTATTTATTATTTCATAAGAATAAAAAGTATTAACTGCAAATAATCACCTAGAACAAACCATATTTCAAAGGAACTAAAGTCTCTAGGAACAAGTGACATGCTAAGCTAAGAATCGAGACAAAGACCATCTAAGTGTGTGATCAAGTGATTAATTAATTCTATTTGTATTCACACATATTAATTTAGGTTTGAATTAATTATGTAGGTATTAACATTATTCATTCCCTTTAAATTGTGCAATTTTTTTTACATGGAGTGAACTTGAGATAAATTGAGACAAACATGACAAATGAATCTAAATCCATATTGAGTGGTTTATTTAATTCATTTTAGAGAACATAGATGGATGATTATCTCATTTACATATATAGTTATTTGTGTGAGTAGATATTGTACTTATCTCCAAATTCATGAGAGTTGGGAAATAATTTGGGGATAGTTATCTTCCCAACTATAAGCATGCATAGTTACACAATTTCTTGTTGTTATCACTCCAAATATAATAGTGTTTTAACCTTTTAAGACTTAGTGAATGTAAATCCTATTTTGTTAAAGAGTTGATTATAGTAAATTGGGTTATAAATATGAAATAAATATAACCACTGATTTGTTACATAGATGACTAAATTTGACCATTCTAAAATAGTAATAAATAATTTATGTAAGAATTTAGTTGGAAAATGACTAAGATAGATGATATGTAAGCTTAAAAATAATGTAGAGGCTAGTATAAGTGTCAAAAATAGGATCTAGGAGTCAAAACCCTTCTTTTATATTAACTCCCTATTTGGACAATATCACCACATGATGCTAATAGCTTTATTTTAGTAGTTGTGTCCTCTATGCAACACTATCCCAAGCTTATAGGTGCACCTATGCATAGATATGTAAGGTATGTTCCTACATGTATGAGTTTTTAAACCTTTTATATGGCCTATTTTAATTTCAATAGTGATCAAATCCTAATCTTTCATGTTTTTAGGCATCTAGTTTCTACAAGCTAAAAAGTGTGTTTGTTAGTGGGGTAGGATGGACATCCTTAACACCTTGGTATGATGAGATTTTTCTATATACTAATACTCTAAAGAGGGATCAATAAAAATGTATTTATCCACACCTAATTATTGGTAAAAGTGAAATTTATGTTAGTATGATAGTTTACTTGAGTGTATTAAATGTGCTTGAGACTATAAATATGAGTAATTTTAGCTTAAGAATGGTGTAGATGGTAGTATGTAGAATTATGGTAGAATAGGGAGTGATAGCCTTAATTGGACACAGATTATTTTGAGTTTACATATGTAATTTTCATCTAATTTCCATCTAATGGTTAGAGGGATAAAATTAAAGTATATATATTATTTTAGTTCTTTTGTAGGTGCTAAAAGTTGTTTAGGCTAACCCTAGGAGGTGTAAGATTTGAAAATATATTTTTTTGTGAAAAGAGCGAAAGGATAGTAGAACCATTATTAGGACACTAGAACCATGTGACACTACTATCCTTATTATGTAACTAGAGTCCAATTGATATAAATTTAGGCATGAAGGGCGAAGATGTAAGAATGAGGGTCTAAGACTGCTTTAGGGATGACTAAAGATGCCTGTGGCTCACATGAAGGATGAATAAGTGTGGAAATGAAGTGTAGGATAGTTCTATGGATAATATATGGATAGGTGGTATTAAGTATCACTCTTATAACTAAAGTGTAACTTTTAAGTGATTACATCTCCCCGCCTTTATTCTAAAAATGTATCAAAGAAAAATGACTAGGATAAAGGAAAAATAAGCATACCTAGGCTCTCCTAAGAGGTGAATCTCATGAATAGAGGTCTAAGTATGTGAAGCATGATCCAATACATGTCTTTATAGTGAAATATCCACAAATCAATCCTTACTTAAGAGATATCAAAGTAAAATACATAGCTAAGTAAATAATTGAAACTCAGTGAAATTGAGTAAAACTGAGTAAATGGATAAGAGAGAGGAAAGGAAAAAATACACCTCATTAGGCATGTGAAAAAAGGCATAAATTTGGTGACAACATATTTTTATGTATGTATACAATGATCAATTAGTTATTATCTTAGACTAATATGATGGCTTTATTGATCCTCATATATGGGTGGATTAAGAACTCAATCCAATTTTGACTACATCATCCTTCCTTGGTGGATCATGATATGTGAATGGTTTGGATTGGCTTGATGGTATGTCAAACACTCTCATGTAGGTGGATAAATAACTAAAATATTATATGAATCCATCATTGCCTACCCATTTATAGTATATACATCTGAAACTAAAATTTCATGATGTAACTAGAAATGCCTAACTAGAAATGTCAGCTCTGCATCCACTCAGGTATATTAGGTGGTTTTGAGCCACTTATGAATACCAATCACTCTAGATGGATTAATGTATGAAAGTAGTGTGAAACTTAGAATATTATGTCATATGTATAAAACATATATAATTACATGTAATTTATCCTTCCATATAATCAATTGATGTGTGAGTATATTGAAACAATGTGCCATGCACATGCCCTCAAATATGATATCTGAGCATATAGATTCTATAATAATTTGTAATAATCTATGTTTGAGTATATAAATTTTAAATGGGAATGGTAATTTCATGTATGATACCCCAATCTGAGCAAAATGATATGAATCTAAGCTAAAATGATATGAATCTGAGCTGAACTAGAATTTTTTAAATTAAACTTGTGAAAACATGGACTATACCTATTATACTTTTCTAGTCAATATAGATTATTTTAAATTGAAGCTAATGGAAATTAATTCCATGTGGTGATAATTTTAGAAATTTGGTTTCTAATATCCTCCCACTTTGATTTCTATGCAACTATATTAATCTCTGTGTCACTATTTTTCCATTATGTTTACATAAGTCTGATTTCTGTAATCTGAGCCTATGTGCTAAAAATATATTATGAATGAATTTTGGTAGCATGATATCTATTAGAAACCCCTATGAATACCACATATTTTTAAGGGTTGCATTGAACCTATGAAATAACTATCCTCAAAATAGAAATATTTGTAAGATATGTGTTCATCAGAGCATATATGATACCTACATAATAATCCAGTATAATGTGCATATATAACATCATAATATAAGATAATTTAAGTTTATTTTATTAATTTGTGATGTATGTTATGTATAACATGCATAAGGCTATCAAGATAGATATAAAAATGTAAATAATAATAAATCTGAATAATAACTGAGTAACTATCTAACGGGATAGGGCATGATGTCCATCACAACACTCAAATAGGAAGGGGAGAGCATGAGGTGCCTCATGGAATGTAATATTGTAATGTATAAAAATCAAGATACAAGTGTCACGTTCATGATTAATATAATAAAACATACATATAATAGACACGAAGCATAAAAAATAGACAAAAGGGCACAATATAATGGGCATAGGCACATGTCACTAAATCTAATAAAACAAGACATACAAGGACATATTTAATGATCCAAATATGCAAGAAACAATCAAGTTAGCCTATATCCACATATAGATACGTATTCAAATGTTTGCATACATAACTAGGAAGGCACACACAAAGATATGGACATATTTACAAAACATACATACTATGAAATAAGTGGCATAAAGCCAAAGAGAAATGTCATATTCAAATGCCCTCAAATAGAAGAATCATAGGGATACAATCAAGTCTAAATTAGGAAAGATATAAATGATAACATTCATGAATATCTAATACAAATCTATGTAAAAACTAAAATATACATATGTTTAGTCTAAATTAGTAGTAGATGGTAAAAAATATGAGTAGCTGTATCATGATCATTTTTAGGATATAAAAATACTAAAATTGTGATGTAGAGTATAGAAAGAGGGAACTTGGTAATTAAAACTATGTATAGGGTGCCCCTAAATGGGATAATGTGATAAATGAATAACCCATATATCTATTTATATTCCCCTAATGGGAAGATAATAGTAAACATGGATCATTATAGTGGATCATAGTCCTATATTAATCTACAAGCACTTGATAGTGACAAGTGAAGTATGTATGTATGATAAAAAAGACTATACTAAGATAGATAACATATGTAGTGTATGGAAAATATAAGTGTAAACATGATAATGCATACAATCTATTTTTTTAATTTTCTATGTAAATATTTGAATGTTTTTATTTTTTCTAGATATAATTTATGCAAAATCAACATGAAAATGATACTATATACAATGATAAAGAGAGAAGCAAATTATGTAAAAGAAGGGAGGAACAATACTAAGTACTAAATATCATGGGAGACTCACTATTAATGTGGCATGGATCAAATAAAGGAATAGTGATCATGTGTGTTGTATGAAAGGGTAATTGTGGTCCCAAAATCTACTTCACTTAGTGATCTATATATGGCCCTTCCTATGAAGTGGTGTTAGGAATACATGAAATTGAAAGTGGTGTAAAGTGAACTATAGGGGTCTTAGGGACCCATCTAGTAGAATATATTATAGTTGGTTTAGGTTCTTTTTGATGAAAACTCTGAGAACTCACTGATACTAATCTTAGAAGAAAGCAATTAGGGGGGCTCTATAATCTACCATATATCTTTGACCTAGGAGTCTCATTAATAATGGTTTCCATAAGAGAATATGAATACATGGAAACACTATAATAATAGACCTCATTTGCATTGGTGGATCCATTGATATTTATGGTATACTAATAGGAACTGTGCTCAAAGTTATAACTAGTAAATATGTTGTAACTAATAAATATGTTGTAATTAGTAACTATGTTTTAACTGATAACTGTGATGTAAATACCTATGTGACAAGTAGAGCATATTCATATGAAAGACCCTCAATAATGATCACCTAATTTACATTATATATTTTAGGAATCTATGCATAATGGATGGGATGTATCATAAATTTTATATCCATGGCCTACCTAGTACCATTCAAATATGCTTAAATTAGGTACTACTAAGAATCTAGTGGCCACATGTGCTGGTCTAATGTGAAGTGGAACTAAAATCTCCCTAATGGATATTTAAACATACCATTTAAACCACTGATAATTGATTTTGTAGGATATATATACTTATCTAAATACCCCAAATGTTGTATAAGTATGATAGTTCACATGTTAATACTTGATCCATTGTGAACCATAGTACTCTAGATGGGATGATGATCTATGTAAGCTCATATAGAGAGTGCATATAAATATGAATCATCATCAATAATATCCTAATCTAAGAAATTGATGAGTGGTATATCTAAAACTATAGTGTGGTACACATCAATCATATTTTTTAGTGGGTGTGTATCCTCTAGAGTAGATAATATGATGTTGGTGGTGTGTGTGCCTAATAAATATAGTGAACACCTAAAGTGTCACTTGTCTCATTAGCTTTATGTTTTTGAAATGGATTTAAAAATATTTTAAATGCTTTATCTTCTATTTGTTTAACTTTAGATACCTATCTGGGTATACCCACATAAATTATGTTAGCCTTTATCAAATCTTATATCATATGTTTAAAGAAAATGCATATATTTTTAGTATGGCCTGATGCCCTATGATAAATGTATAATGCATTAAAATCATAGTTTTATTGAATAGGACTGTCATATCAACCTCTTTCATAGGAGGGAGATATATGACATTTCATTCCAAGAGATACTATAAAACACGTGTTGGTGATTTTTTAAGGTTGGTAAAAACTCTTCATGGAGGAGTTGATAAAACCAAGCGAGGAGGTGGTTCTAGTGATATATTAATTATGGCCTTTGGATCACTCTTATTTTTAGTAGCCCTTACTTTGTATGGAGGATTATTATAACTCTTAGTATTTTATTCTTATCCACTTTTATATTTTAATTTTGTCATAAATATAAGCTTGACTTCCCTTTATTTCACTATGTGGCATAAATCTATGAATTTTGGAAAATTAGTGAACAAGATGGCTTCATGTAATGCTAGTAGTAAACTCTACTTGAATATGCTTGGAGTTATCTATTTGTTTGGGGGATAGTCATATTTTCCAATGTTATGATCGAAACTTATAATTTTAAATATGTATAATATAATGTAGATAAACACAACATAATAGATATCAGTGTGCCAATATTCCCAAATATTCAATATTTGTAGAAATAAAATAATTACCCTTAAGTTAGGGCAATACCATATAGTACTCCTTTAGGAAAGAATACTGTTAAAGTGTCTCTTCAAGGAAAAAACCTATAATATCCTCTTAAAATAGAAGAATCAATTCTTACTTGATATATTTACAATGATATTCACCTCCTTTATATAGATGTGTATATAACTAAAAATATATGGGTAACCTCCTAATCCCAATGTAGGCTGACCATTACCCAATACACTAATTCCACAAGTTACTCATTTATTTTAATATATTTGACCATATAAATAAGGGGATGTGTGCCACATGTCATCATCTCTATCAACCCATATACTTTAATATATCATATCCCTAGGTATATATCATTCCTTCCCTCCTTGACATGTTACATCCGTGAAGCATAATAAGAAACCAAATAATCAGTGTGCTTCAAATCATTTCACACTTTTCTCCAAGTTTGATCATCCAACCACCTATATATTATCTTATCATATGATATCTCTCCAAAATTATTTCTAAAATACATAATGTCACTCTAATTCCATTCATGATCATAATTGTACCACCTTGGTGTCCATGCATAATTATTCATCCTTTGATTACTTGTACCATATTATACTATGCTACTCTAATTCCATGCATGACTATAATAGTTAATCTTCCATGCATATTAATAGTTATTTACCTATTGATTCCATGTTTTATATGCCATTGTGTTACTCTTATTCCACACCTAACTAGAATAGTTATTATTTGGATTATATGCATAGACATAGTGATTGATTCACTGATTCTTTGTGAAACCATAGTCATTTATACTCTAATTTCTTGTATAGCCAAAGTGATCTTTTTTATTATAGTCTCTCAAATGGATTCATGATTTTTTCCTTTCATTATGATGTGTGTGTCTATATACCTCATCATTTTTTGATACTTTAACATTATCAACCTTTTATTCTACTTCATCCACCTTTTTATTTGGTGGTTTCATTGTCTCTTGAGTAGATGAAGTGTTATTATTGTATTGTTTCTTCATAGACGTATTCATCCAAATATTACACATGATCTTATTTACCTACTTCAATCTAATATTCATGATCTACCTTGATTATTCTTTTTGCCTTTCCAACTATGATATCATGTAATGCGACCTTATTTTTCTTGTACCAAAACTTCATTAACTTATTATAAACATTAATATTTATTGTTACCAAAGTCTCTAACCATGTATATCTAAAAACCATATCCACAACATCCATATCCAAAGCATAAAAATATTAATTCAAAACATATTTTTCCATAGTGAGATTCAAAACTTCAAAAACATGAATATTATGATCATCTATTTGAGCCTTCTTGATATTACTTATTTAAAAATGTAGATGTTGATCCACATCAATGTTGCTGAAGTTATAATTGTTTTTAGGGTTTATGGATTTAATGACCTTATTATATTAAATGCATCCATGGAACTAAAAAATTGACTATGATTTATTTAGAGACAAAATATTTAAACCCTTATATCCAATCCTTCTTATTTATATTTGAGATCCTCTACCTCCCTTTCTACACAATATTTAGTCCACTCATCATCATCAGGATTTATATGATAATGTAGAGGACAAAAACATAATAGTAAAAAATGTAGTAGTAAAAACATAGTATGACAGAAATGTCATGAGGACAAAACATAAGGAGGAAAAACGTAGTGGTATTCGTAATGTCAAAAAAATGTTGTGAAGAGAATAATTAGGACATTTTAGTGATTATCACATTGATTATTTATTTTATAGTTCATTTTGGTGATAGTAGTTAACATTTCATGGTGGAAAAGTAATGCACCAAATTTAGAAGAAAGATAATAGAGGAAATTGTGATTTCATGAGTTTGGACCTTTTGTTGAAACTTGTGCCATCTTTGTGACATTACCAATACCACTAAATTTTTTCCTCTCTATGTTTTGTCCTCACTATGTTTTGTCATAATACATTTTTAATACCATATTATTTACCTCTACGTGTTTGTTTGCTACTTTTTCATAGGATGCCCATCATTATACATAATTTTTTCTTCATCATCATTTTCATGCTATTCCTCATTGTAATTATTTACTTCCATTGTTTTTTTCCTTCATCATCTTAATTATTTTCTTCATTACCCTCATCATCATCTTATTCTTCCACTTTTGTATTTTATTTTTATTTTATACCCCACCAATCTAAGAAAACATGTTATATTTCTTTTCATGAAAACATTCATCATTTTAGTCCTATTTCATTCCACCAAAGTGATTGAGGACCATAAATAAAATTGTAAAAATGTATTTTCCAGAAATTTGTTTGAAAATTTTTCTCTTTAAAAAATATCCACCATTTTATATCATCAATATCATCCTCTCCTAGAAATACTTCTAACTTCATGATTCATAAAAAGTAAGGTTAATGCAAAAACCCTAAAATTTCAATAACTCATGATAAACTAGTCCAAGAAATCCAAAATTCTTATCATATCTTCCATGTATTATAATACAACTTCACTAAATTTTTTGTAAAAATAATCCAAAATTTTTGGTCTATAGAGTGAATCTATGAAAACTCATAGAATCATAATAAATCACTCTAAACATTTCAAAAAATTCTTAATTTTTGGATGTAGCTTTATTGTATATTGATATAGTACAAATATTAATTTCACAAACAAATTCCTTATATTTTGGTATATATGACAAAATTATTATAAAGTCTAAAATTTGATAAATCCATCAAAACTAATCAATAAAACTTTTTTTTTTACTATTGATTCATTAAAATATTATTCATCTCTAATAAAAAAATGTTCAAAAATGAGAAATCTATTTCAAAATATTAATGATTCCATAAAACTAGGGTTTCACCCCATACAAATTGCCCAAATTAAAGATTTTATACCACTTTTTATAATACACACTTATAATAATTGGAAATATTTTGAATATAATGTAGATAAACATAAAATAATAGATATTGGTGGGCCAATATTCCCAAATAGTCAATATATGCAGAAATCAAATAATTATCCTTAAGGTAGGGAAACACCATACAATACTCCCTTAGGAAGGAATAACTCCACAATCTCTCTTCAAGGGGATAACATCCAATATAATCTTATAATATAGGACTCAATATTTACTATATTGATTTAAAATGATATTCACCTCATTTTTATAGACCTCTATATACCTAAAAATGTATGGGTAACCTCCTAATCCGAATGGAGGTTGACTGTTAACCAATGCACTAATTCCATAAGTTATTCATTTATCCTAATATAATCGACCATATAAATAACTAAGGGGATGTTTTCCACATGCCACATCTCCATAAATCCATATATTAATATATCATATCCCTATGTACATAGCATCCAATATAATTTTATATCACAAGATGTATTCTATAATAGTCTCGTTGGATTTTTGCTTCAATCGTGCTACTTGAGCATATGAGATATTATCACAAATGTTAATTTAAAATTGTGATAAAACATATATACCAATTAATTGAATGCAATGATAGAGTGATTTGGAAGATCATAAAACTATCATAAGACATAGTCCTTTAGATTATGCAGGAATAACTTACTAAGGAGCCAATCATTAGACACATAGTCCAAACATGCCATGTGGAAAGATCAAAGATGGTGTTCTAGGTCACTCTTACCATCATAAAATGTAAGCTTATATGCCATGAATCTATATGGCAAAGGAGTTTCCACTATGTGATGTGTCAAAAGTGTATGTAAAATAACTTAATAATTCAAGGCATGTGATGGCCTAGTGGATCCTTGCTCAAGATATAACACCTCATCCTATAGAGTATGAACCTCATTCATAAGGGATTATACATCTGGAGTGGATGAAATTTCCATAGGAGGTGTAACTATCAATGAACATTATTGCGTTATAATTAGTTTTCATGTTACCTAAGTTGGCCCCAAAGTAGGTATAATAATGTTATTATTTGAGGGAGTAGAATATTGGCCATTATTTGATTTTTAAAGTTCTTCGAGGATAATATTAATAATATCATATTTAATATATGAATGTTTGGAAATAAAATCTTGCAATTGTCTCTTATCAGTTTCATTAAATCAATTTTTGAATTATGCCATTGTAGTTTAGGAAGTAGGAAAACAAATAATTATATATTTTTCACCTTTAAATAAATTTAATCTATGAAAGATTGAAAAAATTAAATACTAATTTTCTTTTAAGATTTTAGAATTAATATCTGATCATATAAACAAAAAATATACAAATCCTAAGAGCATATAAGGTTAGGGTTTGAATAGTATTTAAAGTAAATCAGGTTCACCAAATGTTTTAACCTTTTAGGACATAGTGAATGTAAATCCTATGTTGTTAAAGATTTGAGTGTAGTAAATTATGGTATAAATATTAAATAAATATAGCTACTAATTTTTTACAAAATAAACCAGCTTTAACCTTTCTAAAAATAGTAATAAATAATATAAGTAAGAACTTAGCTTAAAAATGATCAAGATGGATGATTTAGAAGCTAAAAATTGAGGTAGGGGTTGGTCTAAGTGTCATAAATAGGATATAGGTGTCAAATCCCATCTTGTATAGTATCACCCTAATTTAATAGTAGTGTTATTTAGCACTAGTGTCCCTATTTTAATGGTATGGTACTCTATATAAGATTGTCTTAAGCTTCTGGGTGTACCTATGCCTAGATTTATAAAGTATTTTCTTACATAAAAGAATTATGAAACCATGTATATGGAATATTTTTACTAAATTAATGAGAAAACCTAATATTCCATGTTTTTAGGATATATAGTTGATACAAGCTAAAAAGAGTGTTTGTAAGTGGGGTAGGCTAGACATCCTCAACATGTTGTCATGATGAGAGTTGCCTACATACCAATACTCTAAAGAGGGATCAATATTGGTGTACTTCCCCTCACCTAAGTGTTCATGTAAGTGCATGTGAATATAGTTTTATAGTTGAATTGAGTTCTTTTAATGTTCTTGAGACTATAAATCTAAGTAATTTGAATTTAGGAATGTTGTAGGTGGTGTCATGTAGAAGTAGGGTAAATAGGGATTGATAACCTTAATTGTGAACAACTTGTTCTTAGTTTGCATATGATTAAATATAGTGGTTAAAAATATAAAATTAATGTATATATTTTTTTGGTACTTGTTTGGGTGATAAAAGTGTTGTAGGCTAACCCTAGGAGGTCTAAGATTTGAAAATATATCCATTTCTAAAAATAAGAGGGGAAAGATAATATCACCATTATTAGAAAATTATTTCCATGTGGTGCTACTATCCCTATTATGGTATTATTATACAAGAGATATAACTCTATTAATAAAGGGATAAGATGTAATAATGAGGTTCTAGGACTGCTTTAGGGATGACTAGGGATGCATGTGGCCCACATGGATTTTAGATAAGTGTGGAAATATGCTCTGTGATAGGTATAGGGATAAGATATGGATAGGTGGTCTTGAATACCACTCTTAGAACTCAATTATTATTTTTAGGTGATTATAAAAATAAATTTATTAATCAATCAAAATTTATCCAATTATTGAATAAGGAAGCATCATGTTACAAGAGAATCATGATTTTCACCAACACACATGTACTATAAATCTTGTTATTTAAAATTTTAAAAAGATAATTCATATGTTAAAATAGTATATTATAGAAATTTAATACACATTATTTAAGGTATTTCTATTGAATGAAATAAAAAATGGAGCTTCATACCAAAGACATTTTGGTGTATGCACTCATGTATATTTTGTCCTTTTAATTTATAAATTTCATTACTATAATTAAAGGGGATAATTTTAAATTATAAAATATGATCATCAGTACTTTAAAATGACATTATTTATTCCCATTTAGCATGAATGTCTTGATCCCAAAAACAAGGTCTTAATTCAACATTCTCTCAAACTTACATGTTATATTTGTTAGTGTAAGCATTTTCCCACTGTGTAGTTTTACCTACATAGTTTTTTTAGCTTTCTTAGTTTAATAAATGTAATTTGGAAAGATAATACTACATGCATGATGATATTGGGACATGTTTATCTTCCACCTATATAATGTACCTACCTATTTAAATTTTGGCTAATGTTCATGAATATAAATTTTGTTTGTGAAGATAAGCTTCTTCATTTTGATTTTTTTTAGATATCACTATTCCATATAGGTTTCATTTATTAATTTTAACCTATACAATAAATAATCAAGTGTTGCCTACTCCAAAGTGGTATCATAGCTTTGTTGGTAACTGAATGCCATTATTCCTATTGTGAGATCTATCATTCTAGCTTGTTTGGGTATTTTTCATTGATTTTGGTTTTCAAGGGTTTTGTGAAATTTATAGAAAATCCATGTATATATAAACCACCATAGTCTCTAAACAAAATACATATAGCACCACTGGATTTATATAGTGTTAATACCCTAGGAATGGATGTAAACATGACCTAGATTCATGACAACTATTTTTGGAAGGTTTTAGGGATTTTTATTAGTTTTCACACATATTGATATCACTAGTGTCATTAATAAGAAATAATTTTATGGGTTTTACTGGGTTTTCTGAAAAACATGGTAAGATATTATCATTTTTGGGAGATCATTTTTGCATTATAAATTTGCATTATCAAGACTTTTAAGATATTTGAGCATAATAAGTTTACACCAAAATAGCTTAGAAATTATGTTCATGGCATTTCTATTTATAGATTTTTGCAAATGAAGTAGCTATCATAATCCAATCACTTCAATAATGCATCAAAAAGTAAAATAGTGCAGGGTCACTTGGGAATGACAGGATGATAGAAATTGATGCATAAGTCAAAAGTTGAAATGTTATTTTATCAATGACAAAGATAAAAATAGAAATCTTGTTTTAGTTGAAGTCAAGGTTGAAGAATTAAAAATACATGTGAAGGAAGTTATAAATCTCATGTCTTCATTTGATCACAAAATACTTCATCATGTTTTATATATCTAATTTTCTTAATTAGATAATTACATTAAAAATATAATTAGCCTATGTGACCCTTTTATAACTAATTTAAGAAAGCTTAATTGATAAATAATGGCCATAAGGTTGTGTAGGCAAAACCCAATGGGAAAAAACACTACACTAACAAAGTTAACAACTATTAAGAGAGATTCTGGTGAGACCATTAGAGCTTTTAATGCTAGATTCTAGGAGATGTTCAGTAGAACCATAGCTCCTTGTAGAATTTATGATGCTTTAGCCTTAGATATTTACAAGGATGATTTATATCTCTTGACTTATGTGTTTCTTAAAAATTCTATTGAAGTCATAAACATTTTTCAGTTCATCCCATCAAACATGTCAAAAAGAAAGGTGTTTTAGAATTAGTGTGTATACATGTAAACATAGATAGATATAATGTATGCAAGGATCTTTTTAGATTTACCTTCAAACCCAATTTTACTCTTCGAGGCATTTTTCTTACTAATAGAACTCTACACTACTTGTGGTTAGTAATATATTCTTGTCTGTTCATTTTATATACAGAAATTATTTCAATTTTATAGCCAAATAAATCAATGAAAAACTTATTTTTGGCAATGATTAATGCTGGAAAAATACTAAATGTTTGTGTGGCTTATTCACACACATGATAAGGCTCAACAAGCCTCCCAGGTGAGTCACCAACCCTAAGAGAGGGTTTGCTACCCAGACAAAATAGCTCATGTCTTGATTAGGCCTACTAGGTCTAGATAAGTAGGATGAGAAGACTTTAGTAAGAAGACAAAAGTGTGAGAAACCAAAAAGGGGGAGAATTTTAGAGATAAACCAATTTTTTATAAATATTCACTATTTTTTCATTGAAATACCTCAGTAATTAAAGATAAGAAAAGGCTTAATGGGCCAATTAGGCTTACTAGGCCTAAAACTAGTGTACAGGTCCATAACTATAGTTATGTATGCTAGTAGAATATAATAAGTAATTAAACATAGTTAATAAATTAAACTATTATCATCTTACTTTCTACATGTAAAAGTTCATCACCTAGGTAAATTATATAAATAATCAGTATAAATTATAATTTATTTTTAACTTATAAAAATAATATTAATGTTATCACTCCCCATTATATGTGAATCCCTTTTATTTAAATCATTTAATGTATTAGTTTATGTCTTTCTTAATGGTGTTAGATTTGAGGTTCTTTGTATATGTTTTTTTTCACTTAGATATTCTATACAAACAATATAAACACTTATAATTTTTAGTTATATATACCACCCATCCTTAGTTTATGAATATAAAAACAAAATTTCTCACATTTCGCCTCTTATTTATTCCCCCATGCATCCACCCAAGCTTGACTAATCATCATCACTCTATAAGCCCATCCTTGTGATTCCCCCCATGCAAGACTTAGTACCCTCCATGTGTGATATTTTACATTGATACCTCCCACACATGAGATCATTCACATGAAACCATCTATGTGTGGTCCCATCTACCTAGTGCCTCCTATGCATGAGCCTGTCAATCTGGTTATCTTGTGTGTAATTTCATCCATCTAATTATACTTGGTCATGTGTCTATCCATTTGGTGCTTCTGACACATAAACCCATCCATATAGTGATCCTATGTGTGATACCATCTAACCAACATCATCTATACATGTCTATCTAACTCTTCCCCTACATCTATTATAGGCTACCTCTAGTATGTGGTGACATCCATATAGGCATCCAATTTAAGCTATTATAGTATAACACTATTCATTGGTTTTTGGAGGCACTTTATGAGTGACATCACTCCTCTAATCTCATCATAATTCTAAGTGACATCATCAAGGGGGAATTCTCACAAAATTTCTTAATCCCTTGGTCATATGGTAGGGTCACAAGGAAGGACCTTAAATTTTGATTCATATTAGTGGGGGATTAACCTTAAGACCCAAAAAATTCTCAAATTAACCCAAACATTTTTAAATATTTTTAAAGTGACGGAGATCGCTATTTTTTATGATCAAGAAACATTCAAACATCTATAACTGTCAGTCGATAGTTCCTTTTCAAGCATTGTTTTTTAAAAGTGTGAGTTTTTTTAGATTTATGCATTGATGATATTATTGTGCCTTGTAAAATTAAAAATATACATATTTAGGGGGTTACATATCATTTCCTTTTATAACATGTATTTTATCACATAATTGTTTTCTACACCATGGATTAGATTCAAGTTCTACCTCTTACCCATTCAAATATCATGAGTGGAAAGTCAAAATACAAATCCTTTTGAGGAGAAAAGGATTAAAATGAATCAATGATGGGTATAAAAATAACTAAAATTAGATGAAAATAAGGTGATGTTGTATAATATAAATGATTAATCCTATGGTCTTCTAGGATTATCTATGTCTCATGACTTTCTCTTTCATATTAAATTTATAATTGCTCCTAATGAAGTGTGGACCACATTGGAAAAACTCTTTGGTAAGTAGGACATTATGAGGGGTCTTGAGCTAGAAAATGAGATCATTATTTTGAGCCTAGGTTATTTTGATATAATACAATACTTACACAAAAAATTTAAATCACTCAAGTTTCAATCAAAACTATATGGGATTGACAAAAAGGATGATCAATTGATTCTTTCCATCCTTACCAAATTTGGGTTCTGACTATTTTATCTTCATTTATACCTTCCATGACACCAAGTGTGCCCTTATAAATACATGGACCATTCCATCCTTAGATAAATTTGATGCCAAATCAACTCAATAAAAATACAATATTATTCAAATGGGTACAATAAAGTCATATAAATTTCCTTTTTTTGTTACGAGTCATGACAAATAAAAGGCTTCCAATAACAAGGAGAAGAAACAAAATAAGGACCTAGAGAAAATAAATGGTTAAAAATATTATTATAAATTTAAAGAATTAAAAAAAATTATATTTATATGGTAAACCTAATAAATATTGACTCACTTGTGTTTATTAAAACACATTTGGGCATGATGAATCCAAATTCATGAACTATCAGATTGAGTAACTGACCAAGATGCTTGAGAAGCATAATATTAGTGTCCCTAATTCTCATAGTAATATTTCATCATAATAGGAGTCTTATAAGGCCAAATATAATAAAAAGGGTAAGAATAAGGGTAAAAATCTTATTTTTGTTACATCCCAGCCTTCCACATGGGTAATTTATTCTAGTGCATCAAACCAAATGGATTCATCAATTGACATGTTCTCATATTTGGAGATTTGTTATATGACTTACATATTTTTAAGTGATGATATTTCCATATAATTTAGTGATATTGAATCTATTGAAGTGAATTATGGGGAATTTCATGATATTTTATGTGTTCCCTCTTTATCTTCCAATATCCTATTTATTTACTAGATCACTAACATTGATTAGGGCAAAAGAGCTGAGTTTAGACCTAATTAGTGGTTATTAGTGAAGTAGAAAATTAATCCACTTTTACATTTAGTAAAGTAGGTCACAAGTCACAATTATATAATTTATAAAAAAAATATCTTGATCAACCCTCTATTGAACTACTCACTCATTCAAATGATGTGAGTGAATTATGGCCTAAGGGATTCAACCATCTCAACTATCACTACCTAGAGTAAATTAGTTGCCAAGACATCATTTTGGGGTTGCCACAAGTCAATTTTTCTGATAGATTTTGCCAAGGTTTCATACTAGGTAAGCATCCTAAAGAGAAGTATGACAGTGTAAAATCAATATTATTTTAATAGATATTAGAGATTATCCACAATGGCATTGCTAGTATATTAATAAAACCTTCAATCAATAGGAATAAATACATGCTTACTCTCATTCATGATTTTTTGAGGTATACTTGGGTGTAATTTATTAAGTATAAATCAAATCTCTTTGATCATTTTCATTACTTTAGGGTGATTGTATAAAATAGTCAAGTAAATCCATCAATATGTTTTACACTAAAAATGGTGGTGAGTATGTCATTAACCATTTTAAACAATTTTACACTTTAGAGGGAATTAAAATACATGATGCAATTTCATATAATCCTCTAAAAAATTGTGTTATGGATCACAATAATAGGTCCTCAAAGGAAATGGCCAACTATATGATACAATCCAAGTCTCTTTCACCCTAGTATTGGTTTGGGGCCATAAATTATGTTTATTATATTCAAAATCAAGTTCCTCATAAAGCATTGAAGGACATCACTCCTTTTGAATCTTGTAGTGGTCATAAACCCATAGTGAAACACTTATAAGTGTTTGGATCTCATGTTATGTCTTTTCTTACAAATAATAAATATAAGAAAATGGTACCTCATATTCTACCTTACATCATTTTTGGATATCTTGAGGGTGTTAAGGGATACAAGCTTATTCATACCACTTCTTATGAGTTGTTCATTGAGAGGAGTGTTTTTTTTTAGATTCCTTCATAATCCACACTCTATTCCTATCTCCTTACTAAGATTCACTGAGATTTGATGACACTTACATTAATTTAGATCCACCTTAGTATCTTCATAATGAACCATATTATTATAGTTATAATGATGATATTACTAATGAGGACTCACCTCCTCATCCTAAAATATATTTAGAGGATGATGAATGTCCTCATGATTATCTAATCACTAGTCCTCTTTGTGGAAGATAGACAATACAAAGTGTTCACCATTGGGTTGGAGATCAATCAGACACTAGGTGAACCTATTCACAATTCTAGGATGCCCCACATGATTTCATTGCATCTGCTTCTGATCTATAACTATTTAATGAGGTATTAGGGAAATTAAGTCGGATATTATTATGTAAATATGATATGGGTCCTTTCTAAGGAAAAACATTGGGATTTATTCCCTCTTATTAAGTGAAGAAAACTTGTTCAATGTAGGTGGATCTACAAAATAAAATTTATAGTAGATGGGTCTATAGACAGGTTCAGAGCACATTTAGAGTAAAGGGTTTTTCTTAGGTACCTAACATTGATAATACCAAGATGTTCACCACAATTTATAAAATTAACTCAGTCTAACTCACTCTTGCTATTGATATAGCACATCACTATAATTTTCATTAGACAGATGTGAAGAGCATCTTTCTTCATGGTGAACTCAAAGAATAAATATACAAGGAACAACCATAAGGATTTGTGGAATATTTATACTTCATTTGAAAATTTAGGAAATATATATATATATATATATATATATATATATATATATATATATATATTAAGATCTCATCAAAAAATATTTAATTTCTATGATGGTAGATGAAGAAATATCCATGATCAATAGATCATCCATTTAAATAACTAGAATCAACATTAAATCATACTACCAAAAAAATGTAGGCATTTAGATTAAAATGGCATTTGGTGAACTCAATCAAAAGAATAAAAGACTCCATATTGGCATACCAAGCTATAGGAGCTTGTTTAAGTCCATATATATATATATATATATATATATATATATATATATATATATATATATATATATATATATGGACTTAAACAAGCTCCTGTAGCTTGGTATGCCAATATGGAGTCTTTTATTCTTTTGATTGAGTTCACCAAATGCCATTTTAATCTAAATGCCTACATTTTTTTGGTAGTATGATTTAATGTTGATTCTAGTTATTTAAATGGATGATCTATTGATCATGGATATTTCTTCATCTACCATCATAGAAATTAAATATTTTTTGATGAGATCTTAATTTTTGACTTAGTATTGTTGTATTACATCCTCAAGATTGAAAATTTTTAGTCTAACTCTAAGATCACTATTGTACAATCGAAGTTTTTTCTTAATTTTCTTGCATGGTTTAACATGGATGACTATAAATTATCACTGATTTCTTTTCTATCTGGTGTGAATATTGATGTTTATTATCCATCTCATTTTTTTGATGCTACCTCATATTGGTGACTTGTTGGAAGCCTCATATACCTTACACACACTAGACCTATCATTTCATATGCAGTTGGCATGGTCTCCAAATTCATATAAGAACCACATGAGTTGAATTGGAAAGTAGCTAAGTGGATTCTAGACTACATTTAGGGTAATCAATTTAAAGATTCATTATTGAGTGGGCATCGACATAAAATTAATTGGTTATATATATTTAGATTGAGATAATGATATTCAAACCCATAAGTCTAATTCAAGCTATAGTTTCTTCATTATATTATGTATGATTAGTTGGTCAAGTAAGAAGTAGAATGTTATTGTTTTAACTTCTACTGAGGTAGAATATAAAATAGTGGTTAATGTTTCACCTAAGGCTATTTAGATTTAGGGGATTCTCACTGAGTTTGTCATCTAGTTTAGATGAACAAAAATAATATTTTATGATAACAAAATAAAAATTCATATCTATAGTAATTTGGTTCTACATCAAAATACAAAGCATATCAAGATTCACATTTGTTTCATGTTAGCCAAATTTATCCTACATACCAAAGTTTGACTAATCCAAAATAATAATCTCAGTAGAGTTTTAGATGGAATGAGTAGACTAAAATTAGGAGAATAAGAATCACATATTATTTATAAAGCTTTTGAGACACTTTAATTGAGCTTAAAGTGAAATTGGTTGATCCTTGGGAAGTAGACTTGGAAATAGGTCTAGGATTGTAAAGTGAAAAGACCAACAGGTTCTCATGGTGTTTAAATCATTCAAAGGAATGAATTAGGTTGCATAAAGTCTTAGAATTTCATTGGATCTTTCTAAAGAGACAATAGTTTCTTGCATTATTCTATAAGAACCAAACCATCACAAGCATGCCACAATGGGACAAATAGGCTAGTCTAGTTACACATTTTATAAATACACTTAGGAAATTGGGCAAGGCTAAAAAACCACATAGACATGATATTTTTAATGCCAATAAGGTCTCCTAATTTTTTTTTATCTTGATGAGTTGTATATATAAATATATAAGCTTCTAAAGTTGAACCTGTAGAGTGGGATATGCATGTAGACATAAAATTTGGTCCTCATGAAATAGATGTTTAAATTCAAATGTTCCAAGGTTCAATGCAAGGCTAAAAATTATTGAAATAATTTAATCTAGAGTGAATATATGATGGTGAGTAGGATATCAATGATGTCAATTAGTTTGGAAGATCTAACAGAGCACATTTAATCATGCACCTAAGATCTAATAGTGAACATCAAGTCAAAAGGTCAACAGACCTAGGTTGAATGTGTGGCTAATAAGTGGAAATATATCATTTGCCTATATAAATATATAATGATGCATGGAGACTAAAAAATATAGTGGTTCCAAGATCATCAATGGTACATGATTCATTGTACAAAAGTAGATCAATGGTAAGTAAAAGGTCAACTAGTTAGCAAATCTTGAGAACAAATGAGAAGTTACCAAGTGTCATGATTGCCACAAATATTAAGTAAATAAATGGTATGCATTCAATCCATGTAATTGGAGATAGATGGTACACACAAGGTCAAGAAGTTAATGAGT
Organism: Torreya grandis; assembly: GCA_037957365.1. Lineage (NCBI taxonomy): Eukaryota > Viridiplantae > Streptophyta > Pinopsida > Cupressales > Taxaceae > Torreya > Torreya grandis. The sequence goes on along the minus strand of JARHVA010011428.1, from coordinate 28,749 downwards.
ATAGGATGAATGTGAGGTTTCCACATGGTGTAAGGGTAGATGAAGTTGATAGTAGAATCCTAAGAATGAATGAAGAGCTTCCAAGTGGCACATTTTTAGAAACCCAAATCAAGATCAATGGTCAATATAAAAATTTTAATCCTTGAGAAATTAAATGGAGATAAAATGTGGTAAAGGTTGAAATAGATCAAATATTTCAAAGGGAGGCCATGGAGGTGGACACGTTAATTTTAATGGTTTCATTGCCAAAGCAAGCATCACGATTATGACCCTTTCCTCCATTCTTACATGCCAAAGATGAAATAGTATGGAGAAATCCATGCCAAAAAAAGATCACAATAGATTGATATAGCTATTGTAACTAATTTGACAATGAAATTAAGCTTTTAAATGACTTGATCACATTGTTGTAATAATAAGGAGCATCCATGCAAGATAAAAGTAGACTGAAACAAACTAATATGATTGTTATAGACACCTTTCAAAATTAATCATAAGAATTATGATATTTAATAATGGCATGAATGTTGGAACTATTAGAAATATTGGTCATTATTCTCCCTTATCCATCCTTCTATGCATTGATCCCCATATTTCTCATCCAATTCTACTATAAATATAGGCTTCTAAGCCTTGAAAATGATCCCTCTCTTTGGCATGACTAGACTCTGCCAAGATTTGTACTATAACACCTATTTGATACAATAAAAGATTGAATTCATCTATTTTCAAGTTGAATTTAGATGTGTCTTATGAATTCATTGATGTGGATCTAGAACGCATTGAGATTTAGAACTTGACATAGTTTTTCCAAAAAAATATTTGTTATTATATGGACTATGGAAATATCAGATCTTTAATTCATTGATGTGGTTAAGTGAATGTATGTTTTCCTTGCCTTTGTCTAAGTTGTCTTACCTTTAGGTAGTATTTATTTAGTTCTCATAGGTCATTATAAGTGTATATATAGTCTACTAGTTAGTTTAGAAGTGGAAAACTACCCTCCCATGTCAATTTAATAGCTACTTTATGCCTTTTTATGAACTAATTATGTGGAAGCTGATCAAAGAGTGAATTAAGTGATGTTTAGTAGTATTGAATATGTCCTATAGTATGTCTTGTGAAATTATAAGGATCAAAACATTTGGTTCATCACCTCTTTTTTATATGCTTTCATATATTATTATTAATCTCTTTCCCCTTTTCCTAGAAAGAAGCTAGTTTAGGTTTAGTATAGGTGATAGACCTAAAAGGAAGCCAAAATTATCTTGAGGTCTAACCCAAGATTAGGTGACCCACATCTTATGGACATTCACATGTTGGACTAGGTTTTTTCAAGAGGACTTGAACAATCCCCTCTTAGCTAGGGGTAACGTAGGATGCCAATAATTTTGGCATGCCTAGTGGAACCCGCTAGGGATGGTCTTGGTGAAATTTAAATTATGGGAGTTTTATTCATGAATTATTTGGTAATTGCAAGCTCAAGTAATTTCTTCTAATAGTCCAGGCATAGTTTTCAAGTAAGTCAATTTTTATTTCAATATCCTTATGTTGTTTTCATGGATGTGTATGAGTAAAACTATGATATACTTCTTTATAAACCATATGATGTATCATAATAGTATTTTCATGATCCATATGAGCCTTTTTATGATCCTAGTCAACCTTACCAAGAGTTTTATCCAAGCTATGTTGAGACTTATTAGGTTTCTAAGGATCCTTATTATCAAGACTATGACCTTTATCCCGCTTATGAACCATATCAGTCTCAAGACCATATTTCACCTTCTCCATATGGATATGATTTTACATATGATAATCCTTGTATCCAAGAGAGAATGGATTAAATAGAGCTCAAACTACTAGCATATGCAATAAAAGTTTGTTTAAATTCTCAGTATGAGGAAGTCAATAGGTTGTTTATAAATGTATCCAATGATCCATAGGAGAGGTATGAGTTTTATAATATTGTATTAGAAAAGATGGAGGATTTAGAGAGGTAGAAACGTGAGTTAAAATATTCATCTCAATCACTCTTTTGTATTCCCTACCAGTATTATTGTGTTCCTCATTCTCATGAAGTGCTTAGCCATACTCAATTTGAGCCAATGGATATGACTAGTTGGAGTCAAGAACAAACTCATATGCCTATACAAGAATCTATTCAAGAGAATAAGCCTTATTTTATTTCCATTTCTTCCTTTCTCATCCCTCAAACTCAAGTTGTCCATGAGGACAAAGAGGTTTCAAATTCTGATGAGGTAATGGACAAGTGGAAGGAGTATAGTATAGATGTCTTTAATAATTTCTCTTTCCCTCCTATTAAAGACACCCTAGATGATTCCATTACCATAAATATCCCAAAATATTATCATGATTAACCTTATATTCTTCATACTCCCTCTTAATCAAATGAATCTCATCACCCTCCCACCATCTCCCTTATTTAGGAGGAGCCTATTATATGGAGGTAAGAAAGATATTGAAGTTGTAGGTCAAATTCTTGAAGTGTTTGAATAAAATGTCTCAAGTGTGTATGAGGAAAAGTTTCCCATTGATACTTAATTTTAGGAATAGGTTGAGAATGAATTTTTATCTGATCTTAAATAACATATCTCAAGTCTTCTTGAGAAGGATGGTCTTGATGTGGAAGAACTCCAAAATAAATTAGTACAAGCTAAATTCATGAATGAGTTTGAGACATATCCTATTGAGAATGATCAAGATACATTTCAAATTTATCCTTTTTGGGTTGATCAAAATGAGGAATAAAAGGATGATTGGCAGTTGAACCTAGAATCTCTGTAAGAGAATGGGGCATTTTGTAGGGATATGTTACCCATTAAGGATCATGTTTATGAGAAATTTGATCAAGAGTAACTCATTTATGATCATGATATAGATTGGGTTGACTATTAAAATATCCTTGAAGATATTAATGAAATTATAATAGACAATAAGAATAATTAGGTCACTTAAGGACAATGCATAGATAAGATATCACTTGATGAGGTTATAGATGACAAGCAATATGAAAATGATCTTAAGGTACAAGAAGAATTTGTCTTTATTCGTGACTAGTTTATTATTGATAACTCATTTAAGAAGATGATAAGAGAGTTAGTAGGTAAGAAGAGTGCCTCATCAAAGACCATGTTTAATAAGCACCCTAATTTATAACTTGTACCATCTTTTGGAATGGGTGAGTTCATGAATTTCACTTTTGATCCAAGTTGATCATGCCCTTTCATGATTAGTTAACTTATTTTTTCTTATTTTGTTTCCCTCTAAGTTCTACCCTAGCACATTTTTTTTGTTTCTACTTTGTTTAGTTAGATTCCCTATTTTCTATGTTTCCCTTCTTATTTTGGTGGAATTATTGTCATAATTTTATCAAAAAGGTTGTTTACAACCATGGATCAATTTTTTCATTATTTTTTGAGTCTAAGAATCATATAAATTGTCTAAGTTCTCAAGCATAGTATGCATGCTACCCAGTTGAGTCACTAAAGATGTTGGCCAAATTTGGCTTACATACTAAAATTTGCCTAATCTAGAATAAGAAGTTGAGAAAAGTTAGATGTAATGAGTGGACCAAAATTAATATTATAATAATCTCATATTGTTTATAAATATTTTGAAACAATTTATGTGAGCTTAAAGTACAATTTGTTGATCCTTAGGAAATAGGCTTGAAAATAGGTCTAGGATTACAAAGTGAAAAGACCAACAAGTTTTCATGGTGTTTCAAGAATCTAGAGGCATGAATTATGTTTCAAAAATTATTATGAGTACATTGGATCCTTCTAAAGATATAATAGTTTCTTTCATGAGCCTATAAGAAGGAGATCATCACAAGCACATCATGAAGGGATAAACATGCCAATCTAGTTACACATTTGATAAATACACTTAATATATTATTAAAGGTCAAAATACCACATGGATATGAAGTTTATCATGATAAAAATGTCCCCTATAATTTTTTTATCTTGATGAGTTGTTTTTCTCAAGATATAAGCTTCCAAAGTTGAACTTGCAAAGTGGGATGTGCATGCAGACATCAAATCTTGTCCTTGTGAAATAGTCATTTAAATTAAAATGTTCTAAGGTTGAATGTAAAGTGGAAAATTTTAAAAATCATGGAATCTCAAGTCAAGATTTGATGGTGAGTAATTGATTAGTAATGTTAGTGGGTTTAGAAGATCTAACATAGTGCATTTGATCGGGCACCTAAGATTTAATGCTAAACATTCAAGTTAAAAGGTCAACAAACCTAGGATGAATGCACAACTGATAAGTGGCAAGATCCTAGGTTCCTAGATGAATATATAACAACACATGGTGATTAATAAATCTAGTGGGTCCAAAATGATCAATGGTGTGTGCTCCATCATACCAAAATAGATCAATGATGAGTGAAATGTTAACTAGTTAGTGAATCCCAATAATGAATGAGAAGCTACCAAGTGTCATGACCATGGACATTATTAGGTAAATCAATGGTACATATTCAAGTCATGTAATAAGATATTAACAGTACACATAATGTCAATAAGTTAATGATATCAAGATGAATGTGAGGCTACAACATGACACAAGTGTAGGGGCAAATGAAGCTAATAATAGAATCCTAAAAATGAATGAAGAATTTTTAGGTGGCACATGTTTTGAAACCTAGATAAAGATCAATGGTTGGTATCAAAATTTGAAGCCTTAAGATTTTAAATGGAGAAAAAATATGGTTGAGGTTGAATGAAATAAAATATTTTAAAGGGAGGCCATGAAGGTAGACACATCAATTTCAATGGGTTCATCACCAAATCTAGTAGTATGATTATGACCCTTTTTTCCATTCTTACATGCCAAAGATGAACCAGTAAGGAGAAATCCACATTACAACAAGATCAAAACAGATTGATCCAACTATTGTAACTACTTTGATTATATAATTTAGATTTTAAATGACTTTATCCCAATGTTATAACTATAAGGAGAATTAATGCAAGGAAAAAAAATATTGAAAAAGACTGATACAATTGTTATTGCCACCTTCCAAAATTAATCCTAGGAATTATGATATTTTATAATGGCATCAATTCTAAAATGATTGGAAATATTGGATATTATGCTCCCTTATCCATCATTCTATGCATTAATCCCCATCTCTCTCATCCCATTATACTATAAATATAGGCTTCTAAGCCTTGAAAATGATCCCTCTCTTTGGCATGACTAGACTCTGCCAAGATTTGTAATGTAAACCCTATTTGATGAATTACAATACTAAATCCCTCCATTTTCAAGCTGAGTTGAAGTGTGTTTTATGACTTCATTTATGTGGTTAAGTGAATTTTTTCTTTGCCTCTATCTAAGTTTTCTCACCTTCATGTAGTGTTCTGATAGTTCTCATAGGTCATTATAAGTGCATATATAGTCTGTTGGTTAGATAGAAAGTGGACAACTACCCTCCCATACTAGGTTAATAGCTAGTACATGCCTTTCTATGAAATACATATGTATAAAATGATCAAACAGTGAATGGAGTGATGTGTATTAGTCTTGAATGTGTCTTCTAAAAGTACAAGGATCAAAACATTTGGTGCTTCACCTCCTTTTTATATAATTTCATAGATTATTATTAATTTCTCTCCCCTTTTTCTATAAAAAAGTTAGTTTAGGTATAGTATAGGTGATAGACCTAAAAGGAATCTGACCTTATCAAAAGGAAGTTGGCCTTATCCAAAGGTCTTTCCCAAGATTAGGATACCCACATCCTAGGGTCATTACCATGTTGGACTGGGTTTGATAAAGAGGACCTGAATAATCACCTTCATAGCTATGGTGCATCCTAGGATGAAAACATTTCATTTAGGAGCTCATCCATGAGCAAGTCATTAATCTCTACTACATCTAAATAATGGAGATTTTTTTTGATATATTCACAAAACATTTCACTAAGAGGAATTATCTTCATTTACAAGCTCTTCTTGGGCTTTGGGTAGCTCTAACATCCTCTTCTAGGGGGAATTTATATGTACTTGGGTACCTCATCAGGTATTTATGCTAAGACCTATTTCTAATACCTACCTAATATACACTTAAGGTGGGGTGTTAGTGTAGGCTTTTCACCACCATATAATTTGACCTACACAGTCTTGTTAGCATTTTTAGGTTTAATAAAGGTCATTAGGGAAGATAATCCCATGTGCATGAGGATTTTGGGACATATTTATCTTCGACATTATAATGTACCTACCTATATAATTTTTGGATAATGTTTATGAATACAAATTTTGTTTGTGAAGATAAACTTCTTCCTTTTGAGTTGTTTTTTGATTTCACTACTCCATACAACTTTGCTTTGTGTATTTTATTATATCTAGTCTACTAAAAATATTATACTTTAACCCTTATATTATGTTATTATACACCTACTTGAATTTCATTATTTGTTTAAGACCTATTAAATATTTTACATAAACATCACTGCAATTTTAGTTTAATCCACATGTACACAGCTCAGTTCCACTAGATATAGTTAGTATTTCTAATCAGTACTAGCCTAATCTATTAATTAATGACCCTCTCTTAAAAATGACTATTTTATAAAATAAAAAATCTCTTTTGGGTCATCCCATCAGCCTAACATTTTGGTGGTGTGATGAATAATTCAATTGGATCCATATGTAAACAAATCAAGGTCTCATTCAAAAAATATTGGCACTTATATAATATAGAACTATACACTATTTTACATTGAGCATACTTTCTCTAATATGACAAAAATTAAAACCTATCACTAAGATAATTCATAATCCAAGTCTAAATTACTCTATATACAAATCAAATTAATAATTTTCAATTATAAAATAAAAATCATTAGATGCATACATATAGTGAAGGAACACAATTTCACAATCACACTAAGTGGGAGAAATACTTTTGGATTGAATGCCCTCCTAAAATTATCATATACATATAAAATGGTAAATAATTAGATGGGTGTGATTATATTCATCATATCACATTTAATTTTCATCTATTTTATAGGTTTCTAGCCATCAAAATCACACATAGGGTTTCAAAGAAAAGGATACATGTGTCTGGAGTTGTGCACATCATCAACACTTAGGATCATAAACACATATCAATATAATACATACACAATATATTTTATAATTATTTTGGAATACTTCCATTCATGTCATTACTAACTAAAAGGAAATAATCATAAATTGGCACTGATCCAATCTTACAAAACTAACCCAACACCAACAATAAATCATTTTCAATACCAAACAAACCATATGCCCAAATTATCCTCTTTTTTAATTTTATAATAAAATCATAGTGACATATTAAACTATAAAATATAATTATATTTATATTCTTAGTAATAAATATAATTATTATATTCCACTTGTCAAATTAGAAGAATCAATCTTAGTATTTTACATTGATAAGTATGCTTAAATGCCACATATTTATATTTGAATTAAAATTAAATTAATACAATAAATAAATTAATATTACCCATTAGTATTAATTAAGGTAAAACATTTGAATAGGTTCAATAATGTCAAGATCAAGTCAGTATCGACTGGTGTTAATAACCTAATCTGACATTACCAACCTATGCATGGGAGGACTAGATTAAATGTTTTGATATGCTTGTATAGGATAGTAATCATGTTTAAATAAAAAAGTGAGGTTACTATAAGTATATAATAAAAAAAATTGAAGGATAAAAATCATAAGTTATCACATAGGTGTGATCTAATGGTAGGTTATAACCATACTTGTATGTGTAAGTCATACATGGTAAATGTATGTCAGGCTTGTCATTGTCAAGTAATTAATAAAAAAAAATTAGTATCTAAAAATTCCCCCATTTTATTATAGTAAATAAATTACTATAATAAAAGGAAAATATATATCTTAGTGTGTTTAAAACACTTTATCTTTTGTAAGAAACTTGAATTGTGTAGGTCACTCAATAGAAAATCATGCAATAAACATGTGTAGTCACTGCCCATAAATTGTAATATGAATTTAAAATTTTTAAAATTGAAGAGTAAATAAGTAAAATTGTGTGTTTGTTAAACCCATGTTTCTCTTACAACTTTTTGGATATGATGCCTTTGTATTAAATTATTGTATAGATATGCTTAACATTGAATCACATAGAGACTAGTTCCTCTTAATAAATCGTGGAGACATTATGACTTCTTGGAGAAGGACATGGAGAGTTGGGGTGATTTTCCACAATTTTTTTTTAAATATTCAATCACTTTTGTTGTGAATAAAATATTCACCAACCTTCATAAATATAGGTATAAGTACATGATGTATAAACCCAAATAAAAACTCAAAAAATAAAAGGGAACCAAATGATGTGTTCAATAAATGTAAAAAATTAATAAAGTGTTGAATATTCCTTATAGATTCAAATATATAGTTTCACTCTAATTTTCTCAAGTTCACTCAATGTAAAATAAATGCATTATCAAAAGAAGATGAATAGTTTTAATTCCCCCATTATGGCCAAAAAATTTATTCTATATATTCACTCAAATTAAATCAATTTATAATAAAATGCATGATAAAAATATAAGTAATGACATTCATAGCACCATCATGACTGTAGTTTTGATAACTTTTAAGTGGAGTGACAACCATTTTACCTCAAAATTTTAAAATATACTATTGTGTATATGCATTAACTAGTATCATGACTCATGAATTTTAATTTTTTATATGTGCATGAACCAAGATCATGAATTATGAATATATTCCAAGTGATATATAATGATATGCATCTATATGTTAAATTTTAGCATTTGTATCTAGGATTTTTATATAGGGGGAAACCTATCATTCTTATTCCTATAAATTATGCACATAAGCTCACGAATATGCACCCAAGTGTTTATGAATATATACTATTGTTTTTAATGTGAGTGGATAGGAATAACACAAGATACCATAATGTATACAAATGTGCCAATATCTATCATGTATCTAAACCATCTAATATTTGAGATATTTTGAATCTATGATATCTATACTCTTATTTTATGTTCATGTAGGATAACTTTTTAAATTAAAATCCCACTATATTGTCACCTATTATAGATGAGGGTTTTTGTTTGTAATACACTCATATTAAAATAAGATTTAATTATATCATATTTTGTGTAAATATATAATCATGTATAATCTTGTGAATATATGGAGAGTATGTCATCATAGTAGTGTGTATGTAAATCAAGTAATTTATGTAACATATTTAATGTAGGGAATATAAGTCTCATTTCTAGATAGATGTATATGTAGTCACTAATATTAACATTTTAATGCTAAATCAATTCATTTATGACCATCCTTATAAAAACATAGCATTTAATCAATTCTAAGGTTATAAACCATTATTCTTCTACTTATATGTTGATGATCACTATCTTTAAGATAGTATAGTATTTGATAATAATTTTCTTCATTACAAAATGCCAAAAATCATGTCTTTACTTATTCTTTCTTCCAATTTAGTCATCTTTTCCTCTTATTTCCTTTGAGATTATCATGTTTACTAGTTGTTTCTAAATATATTGATTTCCTCGTTCCAACAAATAATAGATAATTTCTTGAATTAAAATTCACATAATAAGTTGTTCAAGAAAAAATTCATACCCTAAACCCTTTTCCAATTTATTATTTTTTTTATTCCTTATCATTGAGATAGGATTCCATGTGAATAAGAATGTATAAATTGGATCCTAAGTAGATAGAATTATCCATCACTATCACACATGATATAAAAGTATATGTACACTAGTTATAATTTACACATAAGTAAAAAACCCTACCATATGTCAGCATGCTCTAAAGACACAAGTCCATGCTAGCCTTGTTTGAATAGTGCAGCCTTATCCTAGATAGATGTATATCCATGTTCCCAATTTATAATGACCATACCTAGTCCTAAAATTGATTTCATATTCCTTGTTGTAGTTAATTGAATATAAGTTATAGAAAAGTAATTTGTCTTATATATTTCACCTTTTATCATATTTATGTAAATATTAAGTTCAAAATCAATCTCATGTGATTTATTGAATATTTTATACATTATGAATTTACTCAATAGTTTATCATAATTAGATTAACAATTAATTAATACCCATTTTTGACAAAACATATTCGTGAACTAGTATATTGAATGAATATTAACATCCTTCACCATCCATGTTTCTAGAGTTTCTTTCTTCATTTTTATTTTTTTCATATTAGGATTCTCACATTTAGTAAAGTCTTTGTTACCAACAATATTCCATGTTTCCATTTCAAATTGTTTTAAATATAATAAAGTTATTTCTATCTCTCTTATGTGAAGTTATAGACTAAGTGGTACTAATTTGATCATACTCAAATTTCTTTTGATAAATCACATAAGATGGATAAGAACAAGGGTATATCGTAACCTTTAAATATTAATGCACAAACTAAATATATATAAATACATGACAATAGTTTAGAGCACGAATAATATAATAAGATAACATTGACCATCAATATTAGCATCAAGATGTAATTCCACCTATAGGTAATGAGTAACCAGAGCTTAATAAAATACAAATTATTAAGAACTTTGAATAAAAGGTTTGTGAAAAATCTTGGTATTATCATATGATTTTTCAAACTCTTTTGGAAATATTGTAATCATATATGGGTTCCAGACAATTTTTTTACCATCATCTAATATAGGTGAAACCTAAGTGTCTCAGTAGATTACTATATTAATCCCTACTCAGTCATTTGAGGCATTGTCTTTGGTTAGCACACATTATATTCTATATACACAATCCCTTATCCATATCATTCTAGCTCTACAAAATAAGGTGTTACAAATGGATAAAAAGGATTTGAAACCTAAAAGGAACTTGATTCACATAATCTATTGAATACTCCATTGTCTCACCATATTTTAGCATATCCTTTACAAACTAGTTTTGTGGAACCTAATCTTACATTTTATGATGGAAAATGTGACCCTAAACAACACTAAAGAGCATTTCACACAAAATTTTTGGACTATAAATCTAATGATAGGTTGTTGACCATGTTATTTCCTATAAGTTTACAATAATTTAATCTACAATGGTTTTATGATTTATCACTTCTGTTAGTTCATGTATTCAATCCATTAAAAGATTTATTCCTTTAAAATTTCTCAATCAATAAGTGAATAGATTTCGTAAGCTTAGTTTTATCATCTCAAACAAGAATCTAATGAGCCTATCATAGAATATGTATTACATTATAAACCCATGTTATTCAAGATCATGAATCTTATGGAAGATAATGAATTTTGAGACATGTTTAAATAGAGCTTACTTCCACCTCTACATGAATATATTATGTTTAAGAAGTTCTTATCATTAATAAATTTATGTCACACATTTAAGGAAACATAGGTTGAGTTGTTGGAAATGAATAAGCTAAAGTATGTAGCCAGCCTAATTTGTAATTATCATGAAAATAATAAAATTAAGCCATTATATAAGGTAAGAATAGTGAAAATAATAATGATTGAAATATAATAGTGAATGCAGTTTCAAAACTTCCTCCACACTTTATATTATCATCTCCACTAAGGATATAGTTCATAAACTTTCCATAAGTTCCCAATAAAGTGTTACAAAATATATTTGAAAGAAATATAATATCTCTCCCTCCCATTAAATATATTTATGTTATCAAGCCTCTTCTAATAATATTTGACTTGAATTTTTTTTATGATTTTCATATAGCACCAGAGCATACTACCAATAGATACATTAGTTTGATGTATAATATTTAGGATGTGATATATGATAACATCATTGATGTGGGTACATATAAAATATTATGATGTCAAAACCAAGTGAGTGTAAAATAATGAACATATTTAATGATATTTTCCATACACTTATAATTTAATAAACAACAGATAAATCATAAGTATATTACACATTTAATACACATCCTCTACCAACTTCTTATCATCCTTATATAGAAGGCCATCATAATTTGAGTGGAATAACTAGTACATATCATGTTCTAGTGTAATAAAGACCACTCATCATATTTTTAGAGAATGAGATAGTTGATGATGATTTTTATTTATGCTCTTTAGTCATTCAAGATTACATTGATGATAAAACTATACAAAGGGTCACAGTTGATAATGGTTCCATTGTGAATATTTTCACTATAATTCTTATCTCTCATATCTAATACATATATAAGGACATTATTCTCAAAAAAATAATAATAAAGGAATTCAATGGTAATATTTAGAGTTATATCAGTGAGAACACATTACCACTATAGGTGGGTCTATCACATCTGTCCACCAAGTTTATAATAGTACTTAGTGTAGGAGTATTTGATATGTTATTGGGACATATTTAGATTAAATAGACTAGTGTAGTATATTTTAAAATAAATATATATTTGAAATATATATATATATATATATATGATAATGAGGTTATCACAGTCTATTTATTTTATATGAATACCCCATACAAAATAGGGTTATTATTCCTACCCAATAGAGTTCAATTTAACAACCTAAAAGGTTTCAACATACTCAAATAATTCATAAATAAGTGGTCAAATTGAAAAATATTCATATCCCAAAAAAACCACTTAATCATATATATTTTAGATATTGTAGAGAGCCACTCTATACTCCAACATGTCTTATACTAATATCAAAAGGCACTAAGAGTGTCCCATAAAGAAAATTATCACATATTTATTACACTCTAGGATGGGTTCTGAAGAGTCCTATAGTTTACCATGATAAACCACATATGAATCACACTATATATTGTCATCTAAATAGTGGCACTTATGATATAGAGTTATATTAGTTTTCATATTCCATGTTGAAAGAAATTACTACATAATTACATGATACTCTCCATTCATGATATGTCATCCTTCCCATGATATATACATGACTTAATTAATATGAGGATCTTTCGTGATTTATTGATTAGAATGTTACTTTTATTTAGTTTCATATATTTTAAATACAATTAAATTAGAATGTTTCAAAATTTAAAAACAAATCAGGACCTATGCATGATATGTGTAGTGTATTTACATTGGTTGATTTACAGTTTAGTATATGTAATAATTCATGTGTTAAGTATTATATATAAAATAATTCACAAACATAGTTTAGCTAGTTTTAAAACATAGAGGTTATCACTTATAGTTTTAGTTATAGGTGGATATATTGTCTCAGACCTAGAAAAATAACACAAATAAAACTACTCTAAGCTAGATATTCATGCATTGTGTTTTTATTTGATTCCATTAGACTTGTCCTAGTCAACACTTGATCTATTTTATCATATAAAAATAATTAATATGCCTCATAAAACTTGATTACATCTTAGAAATTTCACTACGAGGATTATTTTACTTAGGTTTTATCATTTTATGACTATATTATTTATAGTTTAATTAAATACATCATATAAAATATATAACTTTTACTAACTTAATTTCACATTGATGTATTATGGAATACCCAATTTTATAAATATACTAATTTTAAAAATTTATCATGTAGTTAAATTTTACCTATCCATGCATGCTTATCATTTTTACCCCTTTTCCTCATGCTTTGTGTGTATTCACTACTTTGGATTGTGGGCACATGAACATGTCCTTGTTTGAATATGTAAGCATTATTATGTGTCTCCATGTGTGTGAGTTTCATTTGAACATGTCATTTATATGTGTAACCATTCACTTATTTATTTTTTCCTCTGTTCTTTCAAATCCTATTTGTGTATACATCATGTCTATGACTCCTATTTATGATGTTTTTCTCAATTTGTGATGCCATGATGGATATCATGCATCTCATTAGTTTTTTGATGTCATGATCCATATCATGGATCTCCTAAAAAAATTTATATATAAATTTAAATTACTAAGTATATGATCATTATTCATCATGTTTCTCATTGCTAACATTTGTCTAGACATGACACTATGTATTCTTAGTTACGTATGCAACATACATTGTTATTTTTATCAAATTATCAATATGATACCATGATCTCTAATTTTATAGTGATCAATTTAGATTTAAATATATTATATAACATGTTTTTTCATAATTTTTTCATATAAGGAAATTTAGTACACATTATTCATAAATCACCTAAAAATAAGCACAATATATAGTGTCTTGTCTTAGAGACTAAGATTAAATATCCATTTTCATAGATAAGAAACATTAATAATTGATTAATTGATCATGGTTCCTAATTATTTTTTACCCTTAATGTAATTTTGAACAATATAGTTGTATTTGGATATTGTTTTATTATTTTTGGGAAACTAGTGTTTAGTTCTTAAACAAAAAAGGGTCTAGAGTAAGGGGGAAAATATAGTTTAATATGAAAAAATATAGATTTTATAAAATAGTTTACATGAGGAAGAGAAATAAATTTATCTAAAAATGGACTAAAATAAATAATTCAAGAGTTGGTAATTATGTTGCAGGACTGGGACACTATCACAAATTTGGATCTAAACTTTGTTATATGCTTGGATACGAGTGCCAAAGTGAATTGGAGTGGCACCAAAGTTGTAGTCCACCTCTATCATTATTGTCCAAGAGATTTGATATTTTTAGGTTTTGTTTGATACCTTAGTGTGAGCTAATGTATGAAATTTTAGAGTTTGAAAGTTAGTATATCTCATTGTAGATCTATTTCAATATCCAAACCATGTATCTATCTACACTCATATAAATAATAAATGCATCAAAAGAAAAAGGGGGAAAATATGTTGGGGGAAGAATAATCACATGATCTAGAACCCCTAATATTTTGATTGGTACCTACATTAACCCTCAAGCTAGGGTCTCAAATCAAATGTAGTTCTCCCTTAGGGAAGATGCCTAACCAACTTACGTGATAGATGCAAGAATGAACTTTTGCCTAATCACCTCTTTGATCGAGCATGCAAGTCTATGTGTGATGTAGAATAATAAGCTATATTATTGACTAATTTTTTATTATGTAATGTGCTAAAGTAGTAAGTGTTAGATATAAAATGCCTTATGAATTACTTTATATAAGAGACTCATCATTTCAAATTTTAGAGTTTTATTTACATTTATCCAACATTTGGAAACTTAAGGATGAAGCTAAGAAAGGGGATGAGACTTATTAAGTGAAGGAAACTCACTTTTGGAGCTCAAAAAAACCTTGGATAGGAGAAAAAAAAGTGGACACTAATGGCACCAGTGCTATAGTCCTAACTGAGAACTATTGTCCTTAGTTGATGGGACCTAGTGGGATGGAAAGGGCATAGAAAACCTGACTTGGCTGAGGTGAAATGAGGTTCTAAAAGTATATGGGTGATTGTAAATAAACAAAAAGGTGTCTAAAGGATGAAACAAGACTAGGATGAGTAAAACAAAAGACATGACCAAGTGTGAACAAGGCTCATATTCTCTAGTCTAAGTATTCTATGAAAGGACTATGAAAAGGCATGATATGTGTGGTTGCTTGACCAATTTAGAGTGTATACATTTTCCCCTCTTTTATTCTATTGATACAATGAAATTAAGTAATAGGGTAAAATTAAGAAGAATAAATTCCATACATAAACTTACATGCATGGAGATAAATGTGTTGAAAAAGGGTCCAATCCACCTCATGGCTAGGGAAGTGGATGGAGAGTTGAATAGTTCCTAGAAAAAGAAAGAATCCCTGAAATGAATACCCCATGTACTGAATCTATAAGTTGAACCTATGTAACATGGAGAATGGGGTAATGCTTTCCCCCTATACTAAATCTAACTGGAATGAGAAATGATTAGAGGCCCAATACTAATGTTTGTCCTCTATCCCACATAAACTCATGTAATATGGAATGTATGTATAGAATCGATATGTTGTCAAGAGAAAAATTGATCATTCACCCACTCTAAATAATATGAAATAGAATTGAGAAGGGCTCAGATGCCCAAAACCAATGTCTACCTTCTATCCTACACAAACTCATATAATATAGGTCTAGGTGATGCTATGGACCAACTACTATAGATGATTGTATGATCCAACCTAATGATAACTTGTGTGTAATCTAAAACTTTTGTAAATATTCAAGAAGAGAATGACATGTCTTTCCATTCCAATCTATATAATCTTAGATGATAAAGAACATGAACATCTATGCCATGCCCCCAAATTTGCTAGGTGAGTGAAGCATATGTATATTATATAAATTTTTATATCGATATGTGAAATTATATATCATGCCATTCCCCATGTGAAAAATTAGATATCAAAACGCTATGCTCTACACTATGCCTATAATCTACTATCTAGTCCTATAACTATGTCATGTTATATAAAGTTGTATGTGTGAGACATGTAGTATGTACATTCCCCTGAATCTAGTATCTAGTATGAATCTATATTAAAGTCACTATGAATATATATATTCTAAACCACTATATCTTATTGATTTATGTATATCTAAATTGAAGGTATGTCCCTCTAAATATCCTGAGTAATGTTGAATAACTCATGTAATTTGAATCATTGTATATCTTGAATAATATATGTTGAATCTGATAATTTGAATACTAGAGATGTAAGAACCAAGATGAGTGACCCATGTAGTTTGAATCACTATATATTTTGACTCATCTGAGCTGAATATGATAATCTAAATATCGGAGGTATAATAATGATGTGCATCCACCTATAGGAGTGGATAGGTATGTTGGGTAAGTGTAGGAATAGGAATAGTAAGAATGATACCTCCTATTAGGGAGAGGGATGAGATATATGATAGAGAAGTTTAAGCCAAAATTGATAACAAGTGGTGTAATTAGAACAAAGGTTGGCTTGTCATGAGGAGATTCAAAGTTTACTTGATTTATTTTGCTAAGTTTATTGATAGTTGAATGAGCTTTTGATTGATTAGGATAAAGTTATATGTTTAGATATAAAAGAGGTATAGATAGGTGTCTTCCATAGTAGGTAGATGATGTAGTAAGAGATAAAGTCTTGCATGATGTCAAAGGTATCATGGTCATGATTCCATAGAACAAAATGGTTTGAAAAATGGAGCTACGAGGTTTTAGTTATGGGCAAAATAGTATTTTACTTTATATGAGAAATTTCTTTGATATAGGAAATTAGATTGATTCTTGACTCATTTGTGCATTGACTAGGTTGAGAATTATAACTATGGATTACAAGTTAGTGGATAATGTGTCACTTCTTAGGATTACATTGGTGTTTATGCTATTGATCGTGCATCCTTATATTTTATTAGTGTGCCCTCAGGCATACATCAAAGAGGTAGTGATATAAATGTATTATTGTTAGTTATTGTGCAGTCAAGTGTTTTACATGTATGGAAGTGGTTGGACATATTTTTGGCTTCATTTATTATTATTGATGGGAGTGGGGTGTTGATTACATATAGGATGCATAGGATTATGTACAATATATAAGTGTATGGTATTTTGTTCTCATGGGGTAGGACTATGTTTGATAACCTATACAAGGATATTTATAGGTTTACTTAGGAGGCATTTAGTGGTTATGTGAGTGTAGCTACTTTACTGCATTTTTGGGCTTATAAGCACATAGTGGTTATACAACTGATATGATTACCTAAGAAGAAGTGGGTATATATAAAACCATTTAGAGAGTTTTGGATGAGTCTGTTAGCTATCTAGTCTCCTGGGATAGATCACTATAGATGATTTTTAGATAGATTGGTGGTTTAAGATATCATATGAAGGCCTTATAGAGGATTCACTAGGTTTCTCAAGGATGGAATGTAGTTGTGGTATATGAGGGTTAATTTTTGGTTACATGACCATTAGGTTAGAGTGTATGAGCACTTTAAATATGAACACATGAATATATTGTTTGGGGTACCACAAGATGTGTCCCCTACTAGCATGGGTATGGGTGAGGAGTACATAGGCAAGCATAAGTTAGTACCATAACCTTTAGATGTTTGAGATGTGGCTATAGATATTCCTAATGTAGATGATTCTATATTTATAGAGGCATATACTACATGGTGGGCTAGGCATCAATGGGCTCCATTATATCTTATTAATGGAGGGGATGCCCTCGAGTATGAGGATCTTGCTCAAATCTAGATGATGGGAGGTAATCATTAATTATATTTTAATTATGTACAATTTTATGCTTATTTTAGATTGTCTTGAAAATGTATGTCTACTATAGTGTTGTATTTGTTCATGTAGGTGGAGTGGGAGGTGCTCACGATGAAGCACCTACTAGTGGAGGTGGAGGTGATGGGTTTTGAGAGACTATCATTCAGTCTACACTCTTAGAGATTACATAACATGTACCTATTGATGTTGTAGAAGAGGGTTTGATAGAGTGAGTAATAGTTACAACTGGTGTTTATTCTCATTTATTTTATAGATTTGTTATAGTTATATCTGTATATGTTAGAGTAATGGGAGAGATAGATGAACTAAGGGCTGAGCTAGATAGGCATAGGATACCTCCACCTGATTATGGATCAATGAGTATGAGAATTATGGATGAGTATATAGAACTTTAGAGGTGGTATATAGACTTACATGGGGTGCATGGTCAGTTTATGGAGTGAGATAGTCATCATAAGAGGCATTCAAGATCTTGAGGAGGTACAGGGACACCAAGTGTGAGAGTGGACTATGGGACTAGTACTGTTGGGTATTATCAGACTAAGAGTGAGGGAATGATGCCCATTCATGTTTTATTGTATCTTTATATGATCTATATGTTTTGAAAACTTCATTATATATATATATATGTATATATATATATATGTATATATATATATGTATATATATATATGTATATATATATATGTATATATATATATACGTATATATATATATATGTATATATATATATGGATACTAAGTTGATTTTGGTTTAGGCATAATGTGTTATGGATTGTGGAATAGATTGGTATTCTAATTTGCTAATTTGAAATATAGTTGATTTGGTATTGATGTTAAAGCTTATATATGTTTGGTAAAATGGTACTTGGGATATGTGATTTGATTTTTTGTTGATAAGTGTGATGTTTAGGTTTTATTTTTAATCATATGTGAGCAAAACATTTATTAGTTTTGTAATTGGTAAATTATTTGGATAAATTGAGTTGGTTTAATGTTGGTAAAAATATGATTTGGTAAGATCTAGATTTTGATGGGTTGGTTTTAGCTATAGATAGTTATTGGGAATTATTAATGTTAGTTGTTAGTATATGGGGATGTAAGATAACACACTGTGTATACTAACTTCTTGAGAGTGGTTCAAGAATACAAAGGCTAGCTAGACCTTTGTCTCCATCATTGCCCTACTAAGTGAAGCTAGGAGTTGATGTTGGTATGAATATGTGTCATATCACTCTATATTATGTCACTATCTAAAGCATGATGGCTAAATAAATAATTTACCATAATGCTCATGCTATATAGGAATATGCTCTATATCTGATACTATCTACTATGTTCAAATTATAGATATACATGGAGATTTTACAAAATGTAACTTTATTAGATGTGCCCTAAAAATTGTGTGCTATGAAGAAGGCTCATCTATCCATAATCATATAACATATGGCCTTTATTATGATGTGTATGATTGAGATATAGATTGAGATGGAGCTAAACCTATGATTAGGGCTCATTTAATCTCAATTATAGTGGGATACTACGTGAAATATGTCTCTAAATTTTTTGATAAAGTGAATATCTCTCTAAAGTAGTACTCTAGGATGTTTGTTCATTTAATCTTAACTATAGTATATTGATACTTGAGATGGGACATGAAAAATCTGGTCATAGTGTATATTTATCTTGAGTGGTAATATACTGTGATACTAATGACTTTGTTGGATATGTATATGGAATTATATTATGTAATCCTTAGACTATAGTGATATATGTAGGTTTCTCTCACTATACTTGTTTCCAAACCTTTTGAATAGGTGGAATAGAATATCTCCTATGAGGCTCTATCCTAGAACCCACATTATGCTCATGATGAGTGACCCGTGATTCTTATAAAGGAATGTCCTAGGATGACTTAGTCATGGAGGAAAGAGGTCTATGGTTTCATGGTGGAAGAGATATTTGTACCCCCTATGTGAATCTTATGATGAATTATCAACACAACTATTAATGTAATCTTTGAGTCCATAACAATCATTATCTCTATTTCCACATATATGATGATAGTTACAAAAGGGATAATGTGGTTGTTTTTATACAAGATGTGGATCTTGTCGATGAGTAGAAGGAAATGTGATTAACCTCATATCTAATAGTTTTGATAAAATGACACATGGGATATCTTGATTTCAATCAAACTATAGTGGTGCCTTACTACTATTTTCTATAGTACATACTGTAGGTTATAGTTTAGAAACTATCTCTCTATTCTTAACTAGCTACTTTTTTTTATTGTGGTCTCCTATCTTGTTTAGGACATGGTGGATGCTGGATGATAGGATCTATAGGTACTACTATGAAATCTAGAGTAATTCAATGAATTGAATCTGCCTCAATCAGTCCTAATTTCTTTTCTAAGGCTATAACTGTATAACATAAGTGCCTAAAAGAAGACTCTATCTAATATAGTAGATGTTCAAGAAGAGGTTAGTGAAGCCCCTTAATAAAGATATGTTTAATCTCTAAATTTTATAGTTTGTATATCAATATTAACATGTGAGCCTTAAATATTAAGATATACTCACTAACTAGCTCTGAATAATTTTGACGTAATGTGGCAAGTTTCTCATATGTAACTTGAGGGCCTATGTTGTTATGTAATATATGATAAATGCCTCCTCTAAGTCATCATATGTGTGTAAGGAGACAAAAAGGAGTAGATGAAAGAACCAATTATGTGAATCCCCCACTAATGTGAAATATGAGAAATAAGAGATTTTTTTTTTATTTTGACAAAGTAGAGTTAGGAACATTAGATGGATCATTTGAATTATGTATTGACAATTTTATTATATTGTGTCTATAATATTGTAATTTGAATATATATATATATATATATATAGAGAGAGAGAGAGAGATTAGTTTCACATGGAGTAAATTATCACCAATAGGAGGTTCACTTGGAAGTGCTTGATTAATTTGTTCATTTGGTG